>QLSS01000871.1:14104-26249 GCA_024372645.1 Trichomalopsis sarcophagae | reverse complement strand
TAAAAAGTAGCGCTCGCGTAAGACGTCACGAATTGCTGATGTGCTGATTCGTCAGTGGCCTGCATTCGGCCGAATTGCTGATATGCTGATTCGTCAGTGGCCTGCATTCGGCCGTGTGTCGAAACTGTTCGGTGCGTGCAATGCATTCTTCTTGGGAGAGTTTGAATTTCAACGTTTATATTTTTTTTAGGTTTTGAATAAATTTATGTAATAAATCACACGACGTGACTGCACTACCCAAACCCCATCATCACATACTTTATTTTTAGAACAAAATAAAGGTACATACTTCAATAAGTTCTCTTAAAAAAAATGAAATCTCTAAAAAAAAATTAACCAAAGTAAAAAGGTTAGGCGCGTTTGATGTTTTGCGTATCATCATGAATATCAATAATTATTTACTGTGAAATTACAGTTTTAGAACAACTGAAATCAATTAAAACAAGTTAAGTTTACGATCATATTATTTCATTTATAATACGACTAACAAAAAATCATTATACGTTAAAAATTGCTTAGATGCACAATTCTCCTACAATATTAAATAAATTAAACCTTTAGAAAAGCATCGGCACAACCCTCGAATTAAGCGTCCTTAAAATTCGGTATACATACAATGATTTGAACTGATAATTGGATGTACATAGACAATCATGTTCCCGAACTTAGGTGCGCGTATAAATGTTCTTCAAAGACAAAACTGCTGATTAATATAATAATAATCTGATAAATAAACAGTTTTCAGCTGATGGGATCTAGTTAAGTGTCGTCAATGTACGTATAAAACTTGTCTTGAATAATTATTTAAAATTAACCTGTTTACAATGGACAGAAGAATAACGCTGATAAACATGGTTTATTAAATCTAGCAGCAAAAATAAACGACAAATAAACGATAAACAGTAAGTTGAAAATTGCTGTGAATATTATACATCTTTCCCTATTTGTCTCTCGTGTCATCTATAAATTTGGCGACAAGTTCTCGTGAAGCATCTAATCGTTTCATACGATCTTCCCATACTGTGGGGTCTAATTGCAGTTTAGGACTCCGATTATCGGGTTTCGGCTAAAATTCCAAAAGGCTAAAGAGGTCTTGAGTGTTGACTGCACAGGGGTATTCATGGCTTGACGAAGTTCATGGACGTGCTTATTTCAATCTCTGTGATTTTTGGAGGATATTGCTATCATTGTTTTAAGGGTGCGATTACTCCTCTCGACAAGATTGGCTTGGGGGTGGTACAGAGATGCAGTGACGTGCGTCACGCCGTACTTCTTTGACGTCTTGGCAATATTTTTGTTTAGAAACTCCGTCCCATTGTTGGTCAACAGATACTCTGGCTTCTCCCAGCGAAATAATACCAACTCTTTGAAAGTTCGAGCAACTGATTTTCCGTCGGCCTTACGCAATGGTTTGACTTCCACCCAGCGAGTAAAGAAATCTTGAAAGACTAGTAAATATTAATTCTGACTGTTACTCCTCGGGAATTCCATCATATCGGCAGATGCAACAGTCCATGGTTTCTCCACGATTCTCTTTCCTATAAAGTCTTGTGGGCCTTGCTTTGACACTTATCACTATATCATCTAGGTTGCCGATGATTCGTGGGCCGTCTTCGGGGCCAAATAGAGTATCTACCAGACGTTGTAGAGTTATAGGAGCGTTGATAAGGCCGAACAGCATTCTGGTGAATTGCCACAACCCATATGCTGGCACAGCAAAGGCGGTATATTTCTTACTACTTTCCTCAATTTTTACTTGAAAATAGGCTTGACGCAGATCTATTTTACTCAGACATTTGGTATATATCTTAGTCTGTCGAGGATTGCGTCCATTTGAGGTAATGGGTACCCATGTTTCTTAGTAAATTTATTTATGTCTGTAAAGTCTACACACAATCTCTCTTCATCCGTGTCTTGCTTTGGCACCATCACTACTTGGCTGACGAAATCACTGGCCAATCTCTCAATAATACCTAGTTTTTCTAATTTTCTAGCTCCCTTCTAAAGTGATTCTATCTTCTTGGGTGATCTTCGACCAATCTCTCGTCGTACCCAATCTCTTTAACTGCGCGGGCTGTAATGGTCGCATCGATGCCTTCCAGTTCAATATTGATCTGTAAATCTCATTACGGGTAATAATTCGCCAGATCGCCTGGATAGAAGCTTTAGCGGCTGTCAATCTGCCTTCGAACTTCTCGGCTATTCTCGGACCTACTAAGGTAATCTCGGCGCCAAGATCGAAAAGTGCTTGATAGGTTGTTCCGCTTAAGACTACCTGCATGTAGTTCCGATTATCAGCTATCACGGCTGCCGTATGGGCTTGATACTCTAATCCGTCCAAGATTTGGGCTAGTGGGCTTAAGTAGTCCGAGTCAGGGTCTGGCGGTATCGGCTTTTTCTTTTCAACGACTTCTTTAGTTTCTGGCCGTGTTTGGTCTTCGGCTGCTATGTCTACCAACCGTAGCTATTCGAGGGCCCATTCAATCTTATTCAAATTTCCAGAATCTTTTTCTTCTTCTATCAACTTAACAATTTTTTCTCTCTTGGCTTGGATTGGCGTATCTTCACACGTTCTTGAGACCTCCACAAGGTCTAAATCGTCTGATAGGTCCGACTACTCTGATTCCAACTCGAAAGAAACTCTCTTTTCCGACTTTTCTAGCGGTTCCACTTTAGATTTCTCTTTAACAGCTGGCGTCTCGTTCTCTACTCTGCTGACAACTCTCTGTTTGACTTTATCAATGCATTCTCGAGAATAAAGGATGCCCTGTTCTAGAGTCGGGCATTTTTGTCTACGGAGGATTGCCTCCTGTTATATCTCACTCTCTCATCCAACAACGACTCTTCTGATTTGCTACTTGAATCCAGTGTTAGCAGCGTAGATTTGTTTCACTTATTCTGAGTTTTGAATTGGCTACATTGCGCATTGTTCCAGAGTTCGTTTCTCCACGGGTATGATAATCTGTCCTTTTCGCTGCTCGATGAGTTTTGAACTGTTTCACTGGCTGCTACTTTGTTTTCCTCTACTACTCCATCTTGGTTATTTGGCCAACGGGTTACGTTAGCGTCTGTAACTTGACATTGGACTTGGCTTTGGCTGCGATTTGGGAAAACTGGTGATTTATGGCCTTTTTGATTGCATGTATAACATTCCACAGTCGGACAGACTGATGCTCTATTGCCAACCTGCTGACAGTGATAGCACGCTCCCACGAATTGTGGAGAACCTCTGTTCTTGTACTGGTTTGGTGGTTGAATCTGTGTAGCATCAGTGGTGTCAGTCTTGCATTGTAGTTGTTAGGCCTGTATTGGCGGTTGCGTATTACCTGGTTTCCATCCTTGTGGGCTACTTTTAGATTGCTTGTAGTCGTTAGTCGAGTTGTTGTTCACTAGTTGAGGTTACTACTGTTGAGTTGGACTGTACGGTGCTTCTATCTGTTTCCGTATAAGGCCGAATTCCCATGAAGTTCCGGGTACTCGTTGTAGAGTTTAGAGTTGGGTTGGGAGTGTATTGTCCCACGTTTATACTCTTAATTTTATATTATATTTTATATTTGTACACCCTGCGAACCTGCAACCGTATGAGCACGTAAAGAGTGCATACGGTTTGCAGGTGCATCCGACTGCGACATTATACTACCAAGCGCCGAAAATCGGAGTGCGCAGGATATTAATAATAGTAAGTTGTTAAGATAAATCATAAGTAGTTTACAATTAATACATCAATTAGATTAACTTACTAAATACAACTGTAAAACGACAACATCCTAAGCTAAATATAGCAATCTCCGTCAACTCTGTAAACTTGAAACGCTCATCACTTCTTCTGACTGGTCCCTGATGCTTTTTTAATATTAGATTTTAATAAAAAAAAATAATAAGTCTAACATTTAACAGAAGAAGTAATAAACATTTGCAAATCTGAACCGTAGATCCGAATTCAGATTTGGAATAAATTGATTTTACTTTAAATATTATAAAAAGAAAATTGATTTTAAGTGAAATAAGTAATAATAATAATAGTGGGTCCGGGATTGTGGGTAATAAATATGCAACGCAATAATTATAAACTCTTGTTTATACTCAAAATATTGTGTATATTAACGAAAATAATTTAACATAAGAATAATGCCTAATTTTGCTATTATTCTTTTTAAATGAAGTTTAAATACAATTTTGTTTTATATGAAGGCTTTTATAATGTTATTATCAATTATTATTATATTCTACGCTTAATATTTGTTATAGAATATATATATATATATATATATATAAATATATATATTAGAGCGCTTAACTGTGCTGCTCGAATTTTATGAGTATTCAATTCTACGCTTAATTTTGCAGTAGATTTATTAATGTATACTAAGGCGCTTAAATATGCTGCCAAAGTTGGCTAGAGCGCTTAATTGTGCTGCTGCTAGTGATTAATCGCAGGCCTCGCATGGCCTTTTATAGGGCGCTAAGCGAGCGCTGATTGAGCCGCCGAATTTATTCGCGCATTCACTCAATCATACTATCATTCATACATATTTACATATTTCACTCATACAAACATACTTATATGTGCGCAACTCGCCGTCGCTCGCTTACGTTCGCATACATGTATAAATATTATTTCGCAACGCGCTACTGCTGGTGCTGGCTGTGTAGTATGTGTACAGAGTGGGGTGGCCGAAACATTCCGTGCGCTCGCTGGATAGGCAGAATTTTTGAAATATATTATAAGGTTACGCGACGGATCGTGTACGTGTCATTACGTAGTCCCGTAGTAGAAATTTGTCAACTAGTTGAGAAATTTCTACTATACCTCCAGAAAAAATGAATCAAATTGTAAAATTATTTTTCTAAGTAGATAAAAGAAAAAATGTGTATTGTTACGTTTGGAGCATTTTTTACCTTAGGTTGTTGTCTGTTTCTTACACTCACTCCTCTTCGGAATCGCCTCCTCCTTCATCACTGAATTCCATGCGCTTTCGAAGTCCATGCGGACTTGTCTACGCCAGACGCTGGACCCATAGCCGTAGGTTGGGAAGGGGTTCACCTTCTGCGTTCATCGCCGGAGGAGAGCGTCGAGGACCTTATTGTTTCCGCTCACCGGAGAGGTCTTAGTGGTGAAATTGCTGATAATCGGCGCGTCAAAAAGCGCGTGTATTTTCGCCTCGATCCGGTGTGCTCTCTTCCGCTGCCGTTGGAATTTCTCCACGTTGAGCCGTACGGACTTAATCGCTGTGACCCGTGGTTTCACTGGAGTAGATGTTGGTGGTGCTGGTATTGTTGTAGGAGGAGGCGAGAGGCTCTCTTGTGCTGGTATATGCGTCTGGGGTAGGTCGCACTGAACCGCCCGACCGTACGGCATTCGGACGCCACGCGACTTGCAAGAATACGATAGCCGCGCACGTTCTTCGTTTTCTTGGCGTTATTACGTGGTATCCGGGCCCTCCTAGATTGCCTCCTGTACAAATTGAACAGTCTGGACCCAAACGTCCTGCCCAGAAATTAGTTTTCGTGGATGTAAAGACCGTATTTAGTATGAATACGGACTGCGCGAGTTCTACAAATAATTATTTAATTCGCGGAAACTAGCCTAGGCTCGAGAGCCTTATTGTTACTGAATACGCGTGACTCGATGTCATTCGGGACATTTACTGTGCATTTACTGCCGGACACGAGTGTGACCGTTCGTAGCGTGTGGACGATATTTTGTCCGCGCTCACTCTCAATCGGACGCTTGTCTGTCCGAGCTGGACTTTGTCCGGGCTGTGATGACTGAACGGACTTGGTTGGTTGTCCGTGGCTCCGATTTGATATTTTATAGTCCTTACCTTTTCGGTGTCTTTGCTGAAGGATTTCTTAGGGATTTGGTAGTCTAATAACTATTTATTATTATTTATGAATAAATAAACACTAGGTTCATCTAAATTGTTATGTTTTGTTTTATTGGCCAGGACCGGAGCACTTCACTTCACAGACAGATTTGATGTTACAGAGTTTAATTATTACTTGACTTATTATATTGTTTATTCACTAAGATGTTGTTAGAATATTTGTAGATGATTATACTAAGGCGACTTACAATTACAATCGTATCGACCGCACACTGGATTTTAGAAAACTCCTTCGTCGGCACGGCAGATGTTGATTGGACTTATTATTACACGATTTCTCGTGGCAGGTTGTACTTAGATAAGCTGTGTTTCCACTAACGCCAGATGTATTGACGGTCCTTTTCCTACTTGACACAGGTCTCTCGAGTAGCAAGTGAAGAGGTGTACCGTTGAATTGTATGTAGAGTTTGAGTGTTTTCTACGCACTCAATAGACGATGCTCACAGATTCACGGCCCTCGTATTCTCTCACCAGGTACAGCCAGAGATAGTAGCTTGCTGACTAGGATGATGTACTGGTAAATGAAGAGTTATACTAGTTCACTGTGCACAGAGTTTGAGTGTTTTCTACGCACTCAATAGACGATGAGCGCAGATTCCTAGCACTCGTATTCTCGCGCCAGACACGCCAGCTAGGTTGCTTGACACACGTAAAAAGGCACTGCGTGGATCGGCCCCGGGGTTTTTAATGCCTCGGTGCCTATGCAAGCAGTATTGAAAATTAAGATGGTGAAGATCGCGGTAGTCCAATCAACATTCGCCACACTAAGGATTGACGCGCACGCTTTGCGGTCATTGTTCGCGCGCTAGGAGTGCTGACGCAGAGGTCAGAGCACTCGCTCCGATATTCGGTGCTCGATGCGTGTTGCAATGTAGTTGATTCGTCCGATCGATTTGTATATGCGTTGTCTGCGTGAATGCGTGGTTGCAGTCGCGCAGGCATCATAGGTGAATATAGGTATATGTTCTCGTGTGTGTGTGTGTATATATATATAGTATGATCATGGCACATTACACCTCCCCCCCCCCCCCAGAATATTGCTGTCCTCGGCAATGAAGCCGGCGCATAAAAAGAAAATGTGCCATGAACAATACCCCCTGCAAAAGGGCTGACTTCATACAAAGCGGTGATCTACGAACAATCAATCATCAGTCGATTTAACAATTCTACGAATTAAAAGACTGGTATAAAATTTAAGTATATATCCTCATCTGAACCTATTGATAATTGTTTCATTCATCTTACACAATTAAATGTTATTTTATTTAGTAACCCCAAACAAAATTAAAATTTACGCACTCACACAAATTTAACCAATTCACACTCCTCCGATTTACAATAATGTCACTAAAGAAAAATTAACTGAGTGTGACGTTGTATGGGTTATGTTACTCTTGATTTTTATCTGCTAGACGTAATGTTGTACTTCTCAGATACGTGCTTCATTCTGCAAATTCTGCATTTGAAAGGAATCCGACCAACGCATTCCCCGTTAGCCCAATTCACGTGGCAAACCACACACGACAACCAAATCGTCCGAAGATTGTCTCCACCTTTGTACCAGCAGTCATTTTTACATTCCACGCAACACGTAAAGAGCGGTGGCTGCGGTAATGTGGAATATTGTCTAGGTTGAACCTGCAGCCTTTCTACTGATATTTTCAGCTTTTTCTCATTTTTGGCTTTAGCCACTAGGTTTTTTCTTTTTCTCTTTTCCTTTGTTGCCTTTTCCTAATCCTATCTTTATCTCGTCTTTTCTCTATTTTCTCTTCTTCAGTTAGGATTTTTCTGTTTTTCCCGCATTTCCTTTCACTTTTTGCTTTAATTTACTATTTTCCTTTCCATTTGTTTTTAGAATTTTCCCGTGACTGGACCACTCTATTCCGGTTCTAGCTGGAATTGTCCAAATGGTTTTTAACCACAGCAGTAGCCAATCGGCTTTAATGAATGTTACATTGACATAAGTTTGATTTTCCTTATACAGTTTTTGCTTTTTATTATATGGTCCATCCTCCACTCTAGTTAGTTGTAGAGAGCAGGGTTTCGATTTTCTTTTCAACTTAAATTGATTTATTAATTCTCGATTATCGTTTCCAATCTTTTTTTCTGCCGATTTGGTGATAACAAACTGCAATGATTGCTGTCGTACTGAATTATTGCTCCGTTCTTCATACAGCGGACTGTCACGCTCTCCGAGTTCCACGGTTCCAACTGCGTCCGTCTTTTCGGCGTATTCCGCGGACTTGGTATTGTGTGAACTTGTGTCCCACTGCTTTGATCCGGCAACGGCCGAAGTAATGTCACGCGGCGCGGACTCGCTGGACGCTGCAGATGTATTGTCGCGCGGCGCGGACTCGCTCGACGCTGCAGAATCAGCAACGTTGAACCACGCTTCTTTCACACTTTTACTTACATAGATTGATATTTTTTTGGCTCTTAGTTCGGTGTTAATAGCACTAGTTAATTGGCAATCGTTGTTCGGTGATTCCGGCACTAATACACTGTTTCTGTTAACTTTTTCTCGATAATAGTCCACTGCGTTCCAATACGCTTTTTGAGCTACGGATACTGCTGTCTGTTCAATCTGTTCATTGCTTTTTCCAATACTTTCTTAGCAGTTTCCACTACTTCTCTGTCAAAATTTAAAAATTCCATAACTGTTTTTCGTTTGAGGCAAGTGCTACTCGTTATATTGTATGAAATCGACCAACTGCGGTTGAAAACTAGCCGTTGAAAAGTCGTATAGCCGTTTTCTTTTTTTTTTTTTTTCTTTTTGCTGACACTAGCAGTTCGCGGTCGATGCACTTCTTTCTTGAGTTCGAAGCTTAGCTTCCTCTGCATTTGCTATACAATTCAAATGATGGCAGCACTAACTTGATTACCGACTTCTGATCTAAGAAATTTTTAAGCTCTGCGTAAGTCCGTATCACTCTATACGCTACTGGGTGTTTCTTATTACAATGCTTACTTTCACAATTTTTCGTTTATTTGACAAAAGTTCTTTCCAGTTTTCTGGTTTTTCACTCCTCGCTACAGTCGCAATTAGTACATTGTTCCGGTCGTATCGGCAGTTACTTATTTAATTTATTTACACTTTGTTTTTAAATGTTACAATTCTGACATAAGGTAACCATTATTTTTTTATTCCTAGTGGATGCAGTGTAATCTTAAACGGTTATTCCGAAAAGATAACCGCAATATGAATGAGAGGCTGCAGGGATCTTTTGACCTGCCGTTCTATGATTGGCATCTCGACCGATTATTTTTATCCGAGGAGTTCCGGTTTGTCTCGACTGAGGGTTTTACAATAGAGGTCGAAGTATTCCAGGACCTCCTCATTTTATACATAAGTCGCTTCACGGTTTATCGACAAGCCCTGGACCGCCAATCGCTGAGGACGCCTCGAAATACATCAGTCACTCCGTCCAGTCTCTTTGTAACGTCTTTAAATGCTATATTAAATTTTGTTTCGATTCATTTTATACATCTATTGTATGATTAATAAAATAATTCTTTTGATTTTAACGATTTTTGTTTACCAGTTAATTACATTACTTTATTTATATGTTATATAAAAATATCGTATATGTTTTGTCCCAGTGTCTTTTAAGTGTTACGCTAGTCAGGTCGGATACGTCCGGACGTCCGAGGTGTCACGTTTGTACGCGAGGTCGGTCTCTCGTGGACTGTCCGCTGTCCGTCGCTCATGTCCACTCATACTCCATTCTTGTCGTTACAATGTATACTTAATTTTTCTATTCTTTTCGGGTAATGCACACACTTTTATACATTACTTACAATTTTGCGAAGATAAAATAAAAAAAATTATTGATTTTTATTACAATTTGATCCATTAATGCAAAGAACTGCCTTGAATCGGTAACGGTCTTACGCTGTAGTTTAAAGATTCTATGCTGGAATTTCTCCCTCTTTCTGCTAATTGATGGTGTGTTCCTGATGCTTCTGTCCTTGGTATACTGCTAGCTGCGTACAACTTGGAATGTTCGTAGGTGGTATACGGATGACTGTTTCTGGGACAGGAGACTGTGGTAAGTTGAATTGTGTCGTGATTTCCTCGATGTTGTGGACTATTTTTCTGGGATCATAAGCCAGAAGAGAACTAACTGTTGGCAGCTCGGAAATTTCATCATTATCGAGTTCAGAGGTTTTGTTCCTTTTCTTGTGACCGCGTTTACTCTTTCTGGTGCACCAATTGCATCCTCTTGTTGCGCAGCAATATTTATATACTATAAATATTAAAACTATGATAATTATCGGACTTATTGCTGATGAGGAGATATATGAAGTATAAAGGTATTTCTGTCTCTTCTGAGTAGCGATCTCGGTAAACTTGTCCTCGAGTTGCTGGAGCGTGATAGCGTCCTCATTTTCTGCCCATCTGCGAATTTGTTGTTTCTCCGCGTTTGTAATGTCCGAAATATCATTAAAAGAATCATAACTCTCCATGATGCTGTCCGTTGAAAATGTCAAGTTAAATTTGAATCCTGGGTTATACAGGTAGGTTTCGTTTGTCTCTAAAATATTTACGCCATACAGAATATTTTGGCTGGTATGACCGTAACACTGTCCGCGTAGCGTAAATATACCTGTCCCCTTTATTGACAATTCGGCCTTGCGTTCATCATTACACATGATACGCATTTGGATCGGTTTAATGACCGAATACAGCCATTCGTCGGTACTACTGAGCTTGCTCCAGTAGGGAGTAGACTTGGCCGATATAGCTAGCTTACATGTTTTTAGAGTAGCTGGCGTTGGTCTAGCTAGTAGCGCGAACTCGCACGGACTATTCTCGTTGTCAATGTTGAACGGCAATGAGGGTGGACACATAAACACTTTTTGATACGTGCTGCAAGTCTCGATATACTCTTTTGAAGCTAATACATAATTTTGCATATCGTGTGATACGCCATGATACCGTGTCATTAGCCATGATTTCTTGGGGAATTGGTAGCGGGTGTATTTTATATTGAGAATATCTTGCCTTGTTCGAGAGCAGGAATTCTAAAATTAACACCAATTTTCCTCCGATCGTGCTCACACTAATTTTTGACTTAGAGTGTAACATTTCTACTGTCACAGTACTATGCTCCCACGGTAAGGTATGTCCGTTTATCATTTTGAGTATAGATTGTAGTTGCTCGTGTGTAAACAACAATGGGTGGAGATGACTTTGCGTAGCTGTTTCTACTGTATTTAACAGGGTTTTATATGAATTTATACTGTGTTCTAATGATTGATCGAATTGATACACCCACCTTAGTAATGTCTGTACGGTCACTGTCCTATTAGCAAATGCATCAAGTTGGTTTGTCCTATTTGCTAACCTTAGAAATTGTATATGTTGCTCGTGTAAAGTTCTTTGAGCGTCGTCCAGTTTTTCGTGCAACGACTCTAGGTTGGATCTCACTATGTGAGTCTGGTTGGCTAATAATATTGATATGTTTGCCGTTCTTTCATATAGTCTGTCTACGTCCTGATACAGCTGCTCTCTGTCCCCTGAGTCCATAGTTCCGAAGAGCTGTCGGCTAGTCCAACCAACGAACTCAAACGGAGCCCAACGCTTAGTTAATGCGTGGGTATATGGAGTAAAGCTATTGTCCTGTATAGCTGTGGACGGTGCAAAAAATATGTGCAAGTCGTCTTGCAGTGACTTTAATGTTTTCATTGCTAATTCAAATTTATCCACTGAAATCAATTCGTTGCATTCTTGCTTACTTAATTGGCTATTGCAGGTGGTAATCATTTGAAACATCTGTTTTTCCCTCCAAGTTATTGGATCTTTCCATTTGCTGAAATCCAAGGTGACTACTATTCTCCATTTTACTCTCTCAATCTTCACCTCTCCCATGTATTCGTAGTATATTCCTGGATTTTGCGTTAGTGGTGTTAGCTAATAGTAAGGTGGATTGTCCTCGTCCTTGGTTTGAGTGAAAGTTACCCATGAGAGCATAAGGAGCACCGTCAGTGAAACGGTCTGGACCATCTTTCTGTAATAAAAGATAACGGGGTTTTACTGAGGGTTTATTTATAAAACATCTCTAGTTTATCCTTATGTTTTACTATTAATTTTCCATTTGTAGATTCAACTATGACATTATTATTATCTCTGATTTCCTTTACTTTAAATTGGCCATTATAATATTTTTCCAGTTTCCCATATCTAGGCTCTTTGAGTACTCTTACTTGATCTCCCACTTCTATGCTTAATGGTCTTGCCTTTTTGTCGTAATATT
>QLSS01000871.1:0-11082 GCA_024372645.1 Trichomalopsis sarcophagae | reverse complement strand
GAGAGAGAGAGAGAGAGAGAGAGAGAGAGAGAGAGAGAGAGAGATTAGATTAGATTAGATTAGATTAGATTTATTTGCGTACACTGTATTGTACAATAGTAAGAATTAGCATTATGCAGTTAAAGTAAAAATAGTAAATATAAATTAGAAGTAAAGTAAGTTGAGGCGTGTGTAGAGTAAGTGTAGTGTAAAAGTGTACTGATAGTGAAGATGATTAGTATGAGAATGAGTAAGTGTGTGCGTGTACATGAATGTCGATGAGTTATGTGTTTTCAAGTTTAAAGTAGTAGTCTTTAGCAAGCCTTTTGAAGGTGACAGTAGATGAGGTGTTTCTGATGTGAGATGGCAGGCTATTCCATAAGTATGAGGCGCTGATATGAAACGAGTTCCTCAGCTTCTCAGTCGCGAAGCCAGGTATTTCTAGTGGTGCCATCTCACCCCTCACAGGCCGGGGCGAGACGCGGAAGTCAAAAAAGGCCAGTACGTATGATGGTACGACCGTGTTAAACATTTTACGAAGGAAGCAGACTGTGAAATACTTCCTGCGTCCAGCAGTGGTTAGCCACTGCAGCTCCCGCCTGTACGGGGAGATGCGCTCATCTCTCCTTACACCATAGATGTACCGGATTCCTGTATTCACGAGTCTCTGTAGTTTTAAGTCGAGTTCCTGCGTCAAGTCACAGTATGCAAGAGAACAGTAGTCGATTAGCGGAAACAGCAGTGCCTGCACGAGATGTTTACGCAATCTGAGGTTGGTACTCTTTCTAAAAAAGTAAAGCCTGTACATTAGCGAGTGAGCACACTTACACAATTGTGTGACATGCTCCTTCCATGAGAGTTTAGAGTCAAGTACCAATCCCAGATTGCGCACGGAAGACTCAAAGCTGACCTGGGCACCCCCGATATTAATGAAAGTGTTGGCTGTAGAGGGAAGTAGATTTATGTAGTAGCGGGAGCCCAGGACGATTGCCTTGGTTTTAGTAACATTAAGTTTAAGTTTGTTTTGCGCAGCCCAGGCCGTTATCCTCTCGGCATTAGCACTCATCCTGTCTGATAAAGAATCGAGCTCCTCGAGGTGGCAATGACTGTAGATCTGGAGGTCATCCGCGTAGATGAGATGGGAAACATCGAAGTCTAGGCAGAAACCGATGTCATTGATGTACAGAGCGAACAGCAGGGGACCTAAGACGGAGCCCTGCGGGACGCCGATGTTAAGACGCTGCAAGGAAGAACGCTCGCTACTGTCACCAACGACAGCCTGCTCTCTTCCAGTGATATAGGAGGCAAACCAGCGGATAACCTGCTTAGAGAAGCCAAAAGTTGTTAGCTTCCTCAGGAACCGGACGTGGCACACAGTGTCAAACGCCTTGCTAAATTCAAAGAGCAGAAGGAGTGTCACTTTCTTTTTGTTTATCCCGACCCTGACATCGTCAGTTAGCTTAATTAGGCCAGACTGAGTGCTGTGGCTGGTGCGGAAGCCTGTCTGATAATTGTCTAGTAAGAGCCTTGATTCTAGGTATTGCGAGACCTGCTTGTGCACCAGCCACTCCAGGGCTTTGGAGAGAAAGCAAAGAAGTGAAATCGGGCGGTAGTCAGTCAGGGTTGTTGGTGAACTGACTTTGTTGAGTGCACGCACCAGTGACAATTTCCAGGCAGATGGGAAACGGGCCTCGCTCGGAGACAGGTTGAAGATGTGACATAATATAGGAGCCAGAACTGGCAGTGCTTTTAATATAACAACCTGGGGGATACCGTCGCTTCCCCTCGCCTGGGTGTCGAAGTGCGACACTGCACTCAACACGTCCGATTCCGTTATAGGGATGAATTCGAAATGTTCCGGGAGGTCAAGACTTTCCAGGGTTAGAAGATAGTTCTCAACAGCAGGCGCTAGCGGATCATTGGAGATCGAGCTAAAATGCTTATTGAGCTCATCTGTGCTAAAGCGAGGTGGTAATGGGGCCTTAGTGGCGGAAATTCCAAGTTTCTCCAGCTCTCTCCAGATCTCGGCGATATCAGTCAAGGTTGACAGGCGTGAATAGTAATAATCCAGCCTGGCTTCCTCGACCTGTTTATGAGTATAGTCCCTAGCTTGTCTGTATAAGCGGAGATCTGAATCAAGCCTGGAGTTCCTGAAACGCCTGTATAGTCTATCCCTCTAGGATACAAGGTCACGAAGAGCCGTGGAGAACCACGGGTAACGCTGTTTTTTAGGTGTTACAGTCCGTGATGGGGCGAGTTGATTAATGGCGTTAATAAGGTTAGCGTTAAGTGTAGAGATGCATTCGTCAAGTAATGATAGGGTGAGAGATGACCAGTCACATGCGCTAAGAAAGTCCCTTAGCTTCTCGACGCAGATTTCTTTAAAGTTACGGTAGGAGTATGTGCTAGGTACGTGTCGTGGAATCTGTACGTCGAGAGTGGCCGTGATAAGGTCATGTCCGTTGATGAAAGGTGAGTCTGTCTTCCAGTGTGACAGCAGGCGATCCTGCTCGTCGATCAGACACAAGTCCAGCCAGGTATCAGAACCCTGTTTATGGTGCTTGGCACCATATGGGATGGAAGAAAGGGAATTTTCATCAATGAAGGCCCTGATGAAACTGGCATCTTCAGAGGATGAAAGCTGATCAGAGTTGAAATCTCCCATTATGACTTTCGTTGAGTAATTGTGCATGTGGGTAGTTAGCTGGTCTATAAAGTTAGAGCCTTGAAAGAATGGAGCGTGAGGAGGACGATACACAACTCCCACGAAGATCGGAGAGATTCCCTTTGCCGATACCTCACAGAAAAGGTATTCAGGCTTACCCGGCCTGCCAAACCATTCACCGTCAGATGATGAGATAACGCTAGCCGTCAGTGATATATGTATGTAGAGGGTCACACCTCCTCCGTTTCTGTTTCTGTCCCGTCTGTAAAGTACGTAGTCGTCCAGTGAAGGGATGGACGTTACCTTTTCGCTCAACCAGGTCTCAGTAACAGCTATAACGTGGAATGGAGAGCGAGTGGATAAAAAGAGCCTGATCATCTCAATGTGACCCGTAAGCGAGTTCGCATTGAAATGACACACTCGTAGACCCTCGGACAGAGACGCTTCAGAGCCGGGTGAAAACGATGCAGATGAGCTTGATGGTGGGTGTGGTGAGATGATATGTTTGTGTTTGAGCCTCAATGTAGAGCGATGTCGGCAGTGAGAGGGAGCCGGGCTAAAAAAGCATCCAGTTCAGCGTCGGTGTTGATGACGGTGGCCCGCTCCCTGTCGTCGTTGCAGCACATGTAAAGCCTTCCTTCTCGGGTGAACGTGCGGCAGCCCTTCCTCCTTTTGGCCTCCAGCCTGGCCCTCGAACGCAGCTTATGGACGTCAGAGGGAAGCAGCTCGTTGATGTTTATGAGCCCTTGATGGTCAGGGCTCAGAGCTTTAGCTTCCTCCAGCAAGGTGGCGTCCAATTCGCTGGTGTGCAGCTTACGTTTCCGGGCCTTAGCGATTACTATGGAGCGTGCAAGCGCTCTTGAGGACAGGGTGACAGCTAGTGGTGGAAGTCTGCCGTCACCCCTAGCGGAGTTGTTGGATGCATCAAGTCTCCCCGTGGTCCTGACTGATGCTATATCCCTTCTGAGGACCGTGGGGTCAAGCGCGCTCACGACTGAGTAGGTGAGGAGGTGCAGCGAGGTTTCGCGGGTGTAGTGCAGGCCAGTGACGACGATCACGCTGTTGGATGACTGCTCTTGTCGCCTCCGGACCTCAGCCAATTTGCTGCGCAGACTACAGATCTCCGCAGCGCCCGGCATAGTACTGCTGCTGTCCTGCTGCGTTGTCAGGCTCCTCGACGAGAGGTCTTCTATTTGTGCCTGCAACTCGGTGATGGTGGACTCAGCATTTTGAATGCGAGTCTTGAGTGCAGGCAGCTCATCGAGGGCCTTGAGACGCTTCTCCAGCGGTCCAAGTCGCTACTCAATCTTGGAGAACCTCTCTGACACGGTGTTCTGCGTCTTGAGGGATTCCGTTTGAGCGTTGCGGATGTCGTCTAGAGCTCCGCGAATATCCATCAAACCCGCCTCAATGGATGGCGTAGGTGTCGTTGCGCCGGCCAGGCGGGTTGGTGACGGATTCCGCGAAGCGTTGGCTGATGGTGGTGCCGACCGCGTCTTCTTGCCCGCTGGTTGCTGCTGTTTGGAAGTACCCTTGCCTGCTGCTGTTGTTGCAGTTACTCCCAACACAGTTGTTGCAGCAGAGGATGATTTTGTCCTCGCTTTGCCTCCCCTGCCGTTGCTCTCCGCACTGGAGAGACAGGCTATTGTTTGCCTGTCGCTCATCACCATAGCCTTGACGTTGACAGTGTTCTGACATTTTACGTGGAAGTATAAACCACAGTGTTCACATCTTTTCGGGTCTTTATGCTGAATCGGTTGTTTGCAGCTGCTGCATTGTTGAAATGTCACTTCTACGTTCTTCTCGCCGTTTGCACTCATTTCTCGTCGATAATTTATTGGCCGTCGGTGAGGCAGATATTCGTTAAGAGTGATAGATTATCGACGGAGTGAAAGAGTAGATGGTGTGACTCTTACGGCTAGATGGCGTGTTAGTGGAGAGAACGTGAAAGTGAAAGTACCGACCTCGAAAAAGTGTGAAGATGTCTTGAAGATTCTCCCATGATGTAGCAGGTGTCGCCACGATGTAGATTTCGGAGAGAAGGAGACGCCGTTCTGGTGCGAAAACAAGCCAAGCCAAGCGGAGCAGATTTGTAGGTTAGGGGCAGTGTAGAAAGTTGGCAGATGAAATGATGAGTTAAAAGCATTGCAGCCTTCGGTGATTTATATATCAGCGTGAAGGTTGCAAAAAGAAGCGTGCAACTATCTACAACAGAAGAGGGCCCGAAGGCAAGAAGCAGCAGAATAATAGATCAAAAGAATGGCAGATCAGCAGAGAGAGAAAGAGAGAGAGAGAGAGAGAGAGAGAGGGAGAGAGTAGACTTTCTCACACGTAAGAGAAGGGAAACCTTCTGCGCTGATGGTTGAATACGCGCATTACATTTTTTTGCAGTAGCGAGCCTTAAGCATTTTAGAAAAGTGTACACACAAGAGTAGATAGGCTATAGGCATACTGGCTCATGCGGATTCTGGCTCACCCCCTCCTCTCTCAGTGTGAGCCAGAATACGTACGGAGTCTGGCTCACCCCCTTTCTCAAAGTGAGCCAGAAACCGTAAATGAGCCAGAATGCCTATAGTGTTCTCTACTATTTATTTTTTTATTTATTTTTTCATTTAATTTTTTCTTACAAATGTTTGCATGACTGATAGAATAATTTCATAAGTTTGACAGTGTGAAGTGCGCAGGCAGTCTTGTAGATTGGATTATGATTTGTGCAAACTGTGACGCACTTGAAAGATGGTTTTGATGGATAGCCATATTGTTGAATGTTGTAGACGGAAAATTTGAATCGTTGAAGCCATTTCTGTTTTAATGCACCGATGACAAAAATTTTTGATGCGTCATGGAGAGCGTCACGAAGCAAGTTTCCAATTTGAGAGTATTGATGTCCATCTGTTTTCCACCTGATGCCATGATAATTATGTTTAAGCCAATCGTTTTCCCTCTGCATTTTGTCTGAGAGCTTTTTCCATGAGAAGGGATTTTTGAATATTAGAAAAACAGGATCACTATTTTTGTTAAGAGGTATGATTGCTATTTCCTTTAGAATATAATCTTCTTCGGTTTGCTTGAAACCAGTCATGTCTACAGCATACTCCATTTTTTTGGTGCAGCCTAGACGAGCTTCTTGACATTCCCACTGATAGGATTGTACTGAACGACGCGATCGTGTAAGATTAGGCAGTATGCTGAAGTGTGAGCAGGAAAATCTTTTTTAGCCTCAAACTCCAGACGTACATCGACAGGAGCGCTCTTGAGAGATTCGTTTTGTCGTGAACAGTCAATAACTATGAGTGGTTCATTCTTGATGAACATAGGCTTTGTCAGCAACGGCTGCGGATCTCTTCCATAGTATGATTTTTGAAAATTAGCATACATATCATAGAGAATTGCATACTGATTGTTATATATGTCGAGATTCATATTGTTGTATGGATAATATTGTGAATTTAAGAAAAGTTTCACATTACTTATCTCACAATGATCAAATCTACTGGCATTTGCAGTTCTTGTAGCTTTTCTCTTTGTTTGTAGTCCGAGAATTACAAAACGAGGTTTCTCCAATTGATTTGAAGTTTTCACTGTCCAGACGTGTTTATTCGTGCTTGGAAGAAGAGGATATTCAAATATCTCCCAAGAACGAAAACACATAGAGATGGGGTTATCCTTACCAATGAAATTCAATAGCTGGATTTTTTGTTTATCTGATGAAATAACATATGGCATTAACCATTCTATCTTCGTTATTTTTACTTCACAATCTTCATAAGTAGTTACGCCAGATGATGTAGTTCCATTCTGGATTATTGCATTTAAGTCGCTTCTCGATCTTGTAAGAATGAGCTCATGCTTCATATTAACTATAATTTTTTTATAGTCTTCTGCAAAGCCCACGATCATACTCAGTGGAATCGCTACGTCAAAGTTTCCCTTTTCATCGACAATCGTTTTGGTATCTTCTTCATCACCAAGCCAGTCTGCGTTTTCTAGCATGTTATTCTGATTCGAATTAAATGAAGTCCATCCTTTCATGAGACTGCTCAAACCGACATTTTTACTTTTATCAATCTCCACAACATTAATTTCATAACGAATTTCATCAAACAGATGACAAATGCCATTGTTCACGAATTTAGTTTTAGTTGGTGCTGTTAAACCATCTTTTAGTTTCAATTTCCCACATACGTGGATAGAACTACGTGATGGTAAGAGGCATAGATCTTGATGTTGTATAGAAATACGAATTTCATCACTATTATCAAAGCTTAATGATGAGTATGGTTGATGGGTATGTACCTCGTAATGAGCAATAGACTCATCGAAGACGACACCTGATTGAATGCTTAGAATTTCGTCCATTTTTCTGGAAGCAACAAAGAATTATACACGTGAATTTTTTCCACGAACTTTTAGTCCTAGGCTTTTCAGAAACTGAATGCTCTTCCGTGTTAACGGTTTGAGTTTCTTTGGTCGACTGATGACTGGTTGACATGACGGCTGACTTACATATGTTCCAGAATTGTAAACGATACCCATTATACAGATTTAATGTGAAGTCTAATAGTAATTTCCTCTCCTCGGAAATTCACCAAATTTCCATCCTGATCTACAATTCGAATTTGTAGATGATCTATGCACTTGACACTGAGTGGTAGATATATCACATGAGACGGAACTTCTAAGATTTTATATCCTGGAGGCACTCTGGGAAAGAACTCATGGATTGTATGAACTTTCTTATTATTGATGTAAGCACCTGCAGTAATGTTGCACTCTACTCTGAGTGCATTGATTCTCAAAATTTTCACAGGTAAATCAGAGCTGTGTTGAATGTTCTCTTTGAGAATGCGAGGAGCGAAGCCAAGGAGACGGCCTATTGAATCGCGAGGTTTGAGATCTATCTGATGACTGCAGAGAATTTCACTTCTGAGAGTATTGTTGTTAGCTTTCAAAGAAAATTCAATTCCTTTAGATTTCAAAGTTTCTTGTAAAAATTGATTTATAGCATCAATTTCATAGCTGCCCGTAGGGATAGTGATAATATTATTTTTGCTCAAATGAAGTTTATTATTTGAATGGTCAACATTGGGAATAGAGTTGAATGTTAAAACTAATCCCAAGACAAAATTTTTATGCTGTGGCAGTTCAATCGAAGGAAAATATTGCTCTTCTAAGACAGATGAGTTTCCTGAGAGACTCAGAGTGAAGCTATCTTCCATGACTGATCTGATGCTAATGAATCTATTCGTCTGCGAACATCTCTTTTATAGTCTCCCAGCTAAGAAGTAGAGACAAAGATGTCCACATATAAATGAGTCAAAATTTTGATATCTTTTGTAATTGTATTTCACTTCCTTCACGTTAAAATACATCATGAGATCCTTGGGAGGTTTGAGATCACCAAAACTATCGAAATAATGTACTTCAGGACCACGTTTGCGATAGCAAACCCAGTGAGTGCCTCTATTTTGAAAATCATCCAAGTTTACCACTGCTGATTCATTACGCCATGGACCATCGGGTGGTAGATTATTTCTCATGAAAACACCACGGAAATCTGAAATTTCCATCATATGAGCATATTTTTTTAGATCGTAGTCAGTCAGTGCACGATTTGGCAAAGTTAAATCGAAGTTTTTTTTTTTCTACTGACTTGATGACCACGACCGATATGAGGTTTCATAAATAATCCCATTCCACTTTTATAGGGCTTAAGATGAAGACCTTTGCCTAAAGCAATAGCTTCTATGGTCTCGTTATGCCTCTTACTTTCTTCATAATTTTTCTGCGCAGCTTTAGCATCATTAACTGCTTTAGCTATTCCAGCAGCACCTCCTGCTAGAGCACCGGTAGCACTTAGTCCTGCGAACAATGGAATGAGAAAAGGAAGAACTCCACCAATTTTTTATGGAAGCGGCAGAACACGTGGAATGATAACTTTTTTCTTTCCACCTACACTTTTAACAGCTTGACGTGCGCCCTTCAAGGCTGATTGAATAACCTTGCGAGAACTTTTACTTGTTGACATTGACTTTTTAGCTGCAGTCACTAACTTATTAAATTTCAGTCCCATTCCAGTTTTTCCTTTTAATTTCATAGCATTGCTAACAGCAAAAGCAAAAGCTTTTTCACCAAGACTAGCATCCTTAGCTCTAACACGCTGCATAGCTTCCTCAGCAAGCATCTTGTCAGCAGCTTTACGATCTCCGTTTTTATCGGAGTAAGCTATGTCGTGTTTTTTACAAACCTGATCAAGCGGATTAATGCCAGGATCTCCTCTTTTCATTCGCTTTTTCAATTTGGTTCCGGGACCGCAGTATTGATATCCAGGAAGATGCATTTCAACAGGTAAGTTATTGATAACTTTATCAAGCAATCCATAGCCTTTCGGCTGTTTCTGAGATTTGTGTATGATCATCTCTCTTCGAGTGTTGATTCACAACTGACATTCATGATATAAAACGAGCGTTTATATTTCGAGAGCTCAATGTTATATTTGACTCTGTTGAGTGAACATGGATTTTACCGAACAGAACGTCAAACTCCCCGTGACAAATTTCGATTTTAGAAAAGAGAAGAGAAAAAAGCGTCATGGGGAATTACTACCAGATAGTATACGAGCAGTTTTCTGCGGCCCATCGAACTGTGGAAAAACAAATAGTTTATTGGCTTTAATAACGCATCCCAATGGTCTTAGGTTTGAAAATTTGTATGTATACTCTAAATCCTTGAATCAGCCAAAGTATCAATTTCTCAAAAGTGTTCTGGATCCGATTGATGGAGTATCATATCTTCCGTTCAGTGAGCATGAATCTGTAGTATCTCCAGATGAAGCCCTTCCAAATTCAATAATGATTTTTGATGATGTGGCATGTGAGAAGCAGGATAATGTCAGAGCATTCTTCTGTATGGGAAGACATAAGAGTGTAGATAGCTTCTATCTATGTCAATCTTATGCTCATATAGGAAAACATCTCATTAGAGATAATGTCAATTTGTTAGTAATTTATCGACAAGATGATGTAAATCTTAAACATATCTATGAAGATCATGTGAATACCGATTTAACTTTCAACGAATTTCGGAATCTTTGTTCTGAATGTTGGAAGAATGATAGATATGGATTCATCGTTATTGACAAAGATCGACCGATGAATGAGGGTAGATACATAAAAGGATTTGACTGTTTTGCAATAAAAAAGGAATTATGAGTCTCTAACTTACAGTTCAGTTGTAGACATCGCCACGTAAGCATGTCAGACTTCACTAAAGAGAAGAATGTTCTTAGTGAGCTCTTGCGAGCTCGTGAGGCTATTAAGAAAAAATACACTTTATTAAAACAGGAGAAAGATGATTTTGAAAAAGTCATCGGTGATACTCTAAAACCAGTCATCACACCACTTGAGAAACTTGTTGAGATGAAAAGTGAAAGCCCACTACAGCAACCATCCAATCACATTTTGGATCAAAACAACAGTAAAAAAAAACGAATGAGAATCGATCGATCGAGTTTAATGGATTATACCGTTTATGATTATGATGATAATGATAATAATGATGATGTTTTTAACACAATAACCAATTCTACATTTAAATCCGCGAGTGGAAAAAATGAATCAGCTGAAGACTTTTTATCAATGCTAGATAAAAGCCGTAGAACCATTGATAATATATACGGAGTGCGAAAGGTTGATGAAGTGTATATGATTGGTGATTCAGAAATTGAATTTGATGATAAATATGTCAAAGTCAGAAATGAAAGTTATCCTAAAACGAATGGACTAATGGAATTACTATTTAAAAAATATCCGGATGATCTTCTTTTAAGTTCAGCAGATGGTGCAAATTATCGCAAGATATTAGAAGCAACAAATGCTCATCGGAAAAAATTCAGCAAAGATGAATCTATACGAATGTCGAGAAGTAATAAATATAAGAATGTTTTAGCACCAATGTTCCGCAGCACTCCACGTAAAAAGAATGTAAACAGCAGCGGAGGAGGACTTATACCTAAATATAAAATAGCTAAGAAATATTCTTCCATTGATCTCGTCTATTGGGATGATCCAAACGAGCTTACTGAGAGACTTCGATTATTGATTGCCGAACAATCAGCTGGAAATAATAATCACGTCAATGAAATCCAGTCGATTATTGAGGAATTACGCGAAGCTGGGCATATATATTGACATGCAACTTTCTTCTTTGCATCAGTACTACCATGAGTCACGATGTGTTTGGAAGAAAACTTGAGGGCTCGCAAGTGAGTCGCGGTCCTCCAGGCATTGGTTTCAATTTTACACCGGACGGTGATTTTGATTTAGAAAATAAGCGACTTTGCAACCTAGGACAGCCCAATCACCGAAACGATGCAATCACCTTGCACTCACTGAAAGTTATTCTACAAACTGAAATAAATTATATAGCTGCTAAAATTG
>QLSS01000870.1:9069-26630 GCA_024372645.1 Trichomalopsis sarcophagae | reverse complement strand
TTGTTCAACATTGTCCAAATTATCTTGAAAGTAAACCAATTCTTCCTGTATGGGAATAGTTTATAAATTATAATGTGCAAATAGTGGAGGCGACAAACATCCAAGCTATTTTAGTAGCCTATTTTATTTGCGAACGCAGACAATATTTTACTATGCCCGGCAACTATAGTTAATTGTGTTTCGACGGACTGAGTGGCAAAACACCCTATTTCGGCGGTGCTTATAGAACACCCTATCTCAAAAGAGATTTTTTTATTTTTTTTTTGTGTTGCCACTACAAAATTTGAGAAAAAAAATAATACACTACAATACAAGTGGCGTAAGTGACACTTTCTGGCGCGGCAAGTTAAGCGCCCGAGCGTAGTGAGGTTAAAGATAAGCGCAGTGCCGGAAAGGACTACTTACGCAACGGATAAGCGTGTCTTAAACGCGAATTTAAGCCACGTAGTACTATAAATCTCCTTTGTGATAGGGCATTCTTTAAGCGCCGCCGACAAAGGGCGTTCTTGAAGCAGCGGCCGAGATAGGACGTTATGGCACTCAGCCGTCAGTTTAATCCCTTATTCCAGGGTCGAAAACATTGCAATAAACACAATATTTTACGCCTGGATATGACGTAAATATTCGAAAAGTGGATTCGCTGGATTCAAAACCGCGCGAACTTGGCGATGGTTTCGGAAAGACGCTAACAAGGCAACGCTCTAAAAATGAGCTATCGCAGTCGAGACTTATTGCTTTTGAATTTTGTAGTTTTAGTAATGTGCAATTTTACGTTACAGTATTTATACAGACATTCCTTGTAAAGTTGCCTTGCTGAAAAATTGCTCCATGCTGATACTACGAAATTTCAAAGCAAACAGTCTTGTCTGAGATAGCGTATTTTTTTAGAGCTGTCGAGATATCACGTTCTTGAAACTGATATCGAGTTAGCGTCTTTTGGAAGCAATCGCGGAGAAAGCGTCTTATTCCACCCAGACGTCGGTATGTAGTGTACAATATTTTTAATAAGAACAAAAGCACTTACATTGATGATTTTAAAGCTCTGGCAGATATCAGGCAAAGTCAATTCCGAATTTCTTTGAATAGCTTGATATTGCTTATTCAAATAGCTTTTTACCAAAGAAAAACCATTCTTGGGACATTTAGCTCCCCACGCATCTTCCATCAAAGAGGTGAGAAACTGTTTACGAAAATTTTGTTCATCCGATCTAGTATTATGTATTACGTCAAATAATTTTAGCTTATTTAAAATTTCCTCCTTTTGATGATTTAGTAAAAGCATTTGATTTGGGCCACGCTTGCATTTCCTGATAATCGAAAGTTGAAATTATTCTTCTTATAGCAAATTACATTTTATAACGAGAGCTATTATAAATTTCATCATATATTTAGTTTAATATGAAAATAATGATGAAATACTTATTGTAACGTAAAATTTATAAAACACAAACTCACTCAATGTGATCAACTATTTCCTCGTTATGAACTTTTATGAAAATGAAACTTATATGACGGGGAGCACAAGAAAACGTCATGATACATGGATCGCAGAGTTTCATGAGAAAAATTCTCGTACGATTCTTGATTTAGTAAAACTCGAATCAAATATGAGTATTTTTTTGGATCGTCAAAAAACGATATGTAACCGATTTCTTCAGCATTTCTGCAGTAATACGTTCAAAAATATTTTAGAATGAGGAATCAAGTATCAGAAAAGCTGCTATTACAAATCTTGCTGCTTGAGATGTTCAACGTTACATTTGTTTTCAATAAAATATGTAAACGTTCCGACAATCGAATACTTGTAATAAATATATGCAATATGCATACCTATGTGTGAAAATGAACGTATATATGTGGATTAAATTGCAAGTACCCTTTTGATTGATACTTAAAATTCGCGGAATTAGCGATAATTGTTGGAAAACTGAAATATGCTAGTCTTCTTAGGAGAGTGACCATATCTGAATAATTAATATAAAAAAATTAGCACATTTCATATCTTGTCAGCACTACGTAGCAAAAGTCCGCATTTATGTCACGTCTATCCGCTTATACAATCGGGCAATATTGCACGGTGCCAAAATGGACTGGCAGTATCATCTATAAGCGTGACATGGCTGATTTATGCAGTCAGTGGTATAAAATAATGTATGATACACGTGACATAAGTCGTTCTACATGGCACTCGCTATACTAGGGTACTTATACCTGCCGTGCTGTACACACTCTTCTCCACATCGGGACATCGGAATTGTGAAAAGATCTAAACTCTTCACGGTACACAGTTCTTACACTGTATTAGTTTACAAAACTATGAAACTCGGTGACCGACTATTTAAAAATAAGAAATCTGTTATAGTCGTCACGCCGGGAGTGTGAAATATGGTAGTCTTCGCGGCGAAAGTGTGAAATTTATTAATCTTCGTGGCACCACGCGCAGTTCGGCCAGAGCATGAGTTTAGCTGGCTAGACGCTCTGGACATTCGCGGCTGCAAACCCTTGATTATTTGCTCCAGTCGAGAATCGTTGCGCAAACGACTTTTCCAAGCTAAATCGGACCCAACCTACAAGATTACCGAGGTTCTTTCACGCATAACTTATTATTTTCGAAAATAAATCTTGTATTTTTTTTATTTTGGGACTTTGCAAAAATTAGTGCCTTTATCGGATTAGATTTGATCGACTTAGTTTGGAATTATAATGATCGAAGTTGCATTCATTCCTAAATTGTCACTCGGTGTGTATATATATAAGAACTCCTGCATGAACTCCAAGATAAATTTGCAAGCTTAGAGAAAGGCGATCCCATTAAGCTCGAGATTCTTACCATAGCACCGGAGTCACGGAGTATCAGGAAAATTGCGCAAGAATTCAAGACTTTATACTACATGGCTAGGAAAGCTAAAAAGTTGAGATCAACCTTTAGAGTTTTGGCTGATCCCCCTGTGAAAGCTCGTCGAAATTTACAAGATTCTACAACTACAAAAGTTATTGATTTTTATCTCAACGATGACATCAGTATAATTATGCCGGACAGAAAAGATACTTGTTCAATTAAAGTTGTCGACAAGCGTATCAAGGTACAAAAACGTCTTTTACTCATAGATTTGAAAGGATTAGATATGCTGTTTAAAAAATGTTATCTCGATCATCAAATATCTTTCAGTGTCTTCGCTAAATTACGACCACACTACGGTGTCTTGGCTGGAGCGAGAGAAATGCACTCCGTATACGTATGTACAATTCATCAAAATTGCAAATTTATGCTAGATGCTATTAATATCAAGACTCTTTACTACTATTTTAAAAATATCAAGATATTCCATTTCAGTAAGGTTAATCACGATAAATCAACTAGACACTTAAATAATAGATTTGGAGAAGCTCCCTCTATACCCGATATTTTGAAGAATCACTCGTTTACTTTGAAACAACCAAAGACTGTGATAATCAAAAGATATACAAATGCTGCGAGAGGTGTAGAATTCACTATGTGAGATGTATTCACCGTATGAATTTCTAAGATTAAATATGACGCCGTCATCGTATGATTTACTTAACTAGACACCAAAAACCACGGAGCGCACCTCCTACGCCTCATCATCGGCCATCCCGTACACCTAGACACGGCCTTCGAATTAGTTTTACATCCTGACACTTGAATCCACATTGCGAACTAGCTAGACTTCGTCAACGGTCACTCTGTACACCAAGACACCGTCCTCAAATTATTTTTACATCCAGACGCTGAAAACCACGAAGCACACCACCTAGACTTCTTTATCGGTCATCCTGTACACCTAGACACCGCCCTCGAATTATTTTTACGTCTAGACACCGTAAACGATACCCTACTGAAAAAAGCAGATGACAATCAACTGATTATAAGCTGATAATCAGCTGATAATCTGCTGATAATTATGCCAAAATGTCAGCTGATCATCAGGTGATATCAGCTAATATTTTTATTTAAGCTGACAGTTACAAATATGCGTTTATATGCAATGAAATGAGCTGATTATCAGGTGATTGTCACGTCGTGCGATTTTTTGAATATTTAAAAAAATTTTTAAACTTTAATTTTAAAACATAAATGCGTACGTAACGCAGAGTCTTTCTCTCTCTCTCTCTCTTTCTCTCTCTTTCTGAGGGGGAGCTGAATGAGCACTTCGCGGGAGTATCGGTTTCACCCCTTGATACTATCTTACTTGCAAGCGAGAAGGGCTTTACTTTTAGTCCTGTTACTATGAGCGACGTCGTCCTTGCTATATCTCATTTTTCCTCGCAAGCGAGGGGTGTCGATGGTATTCCGTGGTGGTCGTCAAGGCCCTCCCAATCATTGTCAAATTTATTCTTAATTTATTTAACTGCTCCTTCGTTCAGGGAATCTTTCCGATTATCTGGAAGCAGGCACAGTTAATCGCGCTAAGAAAGACCAGCGCTCGTTCTAATGTTAAGGACTTTCGTCCGATTGCATTGCTCTGCTTCCTCTCATAGGCACTCGAGAAGATAGCACACACCCAGATCACGGAGTATCTTAATAAAAATAATATACCCCTTCCAGGCCGGTTTCCGAAAACACCACAGTACACAGACTGCGTTTTCAAAAGTGACTGACGACGTACGCATGGCAATTGATAAAAAGAAGGTGACGCTTATGCTGCTATTTGACTTTAGCATGGCCTTTGACACCATTTTACCTTCCAAATTACTATCTTAACCGAGATAGCTGGGGTTCTCTAGGGCAGCTTTCTTGTGGATTAAATCATATCTACAGGGGCGATCTCAGATGGTGGTTTCAAATAAAAACTGAACCTCAGAGTGGCTTGAAACCAATCTGGGAGTTCCACAGGGTTCTGTCTTGGGACCCCTGCTGTCCAGTCTCTACGTCAATGACCTTCAAACAATACTCGACTGCACCGCAATTAAACATCTTTTCTATGCGGATGACCTCCAGATTTATCTACACACCAACATAGATAATTTTCTGGATGGCGTGCCTCGACTAGCAGAAACGGCACGGCTGGTTTCTGGCTGGGCGGAGAGCTCCGGTCTACGACTCAACTCCGACAAAACTAAGCCCATATGTTTTGGTTCCATGAAAAACGTTAAGAATATTAAATCATGGAACTTGCCTGGAGTTTCGGTGCTGGACGGAGTGATCGTCCCATTCAGTAATCCGATCGTAAGTCTCGGTGTTGTATTGGATAGCAAACTCACTTGGAAACCGCAGGTGGATGCTATCACGAAAAAAGTCAACAAAGCCCTGTATAGCCCGCGGTTCATCAGGGGCTGCACCACTGAGACTCTCCACAGAAGGCTGGTTGAGTCACTGATACAACCACACATTGACTACTGCGCTGTGACCACCCTGGACGCGTCGAACGAACAGCGAATACGGCTACAGAGACTGAGCAATTCATGTGTGAGATTTATCTTCGGGGTTAGAAGGGATGAACACATCAGTCCCTACAGACGGCGTCTTGAATGGCTTCGCACTGATTCGAGAAGGCTCTACTTTGAGGACATTTTGCTATACAGAGTAACTCGGATTGGTGAACCTTCTTATCTGGCCTCTTTCTTTAGCAAACACAAGCCGAAACCCTTCAGTAGGGGAGTTCCTCCTCCGGAGGAGTGAGCACTGAAACCGAGGCTAGGGACTTCCAGATTCAGGGTGCTGGGTTTTGGAACTCTCTCCCTTCTGCTCTGCGAATCCTACCATACTCGCCTCCTTCAAGAGGGCACTGCGATAGCACCTGCTGGACGCTGAAACTTAGCGACTCTGAGCCTTCTAACGCTATACTTTATTCTTTAATCTAGTCAGACTCCGTCCTCAGGCCGTTACTTAATTTAGTTTTACAGTGATAACGAAGACAAAATCTTGTGCAATAATTTTTTAATTTATTTATTTTATTTTTAAACGGAGGTGTTATCACTCTCTTAGGGCTTTAAAAGATAAATTTTACTGTGATATGTAATTGATTAATATGTGATAACTACCTGACTTATGTGATAAGACCTTGTGATTTTTGTAGTTATTTCTTTGTATATATGTATTTGTATGTCTCTCTCTCTCTCTCTCTCTCTCTCTCTCTCTCTCTCTCTCTCTCTCCGGGGAAAACCTCCTCGAGTTGACAGCGGCTCTATTTTACTCACTCTTCTTTTCTTAAGCTCGAGGTACGTGCGAGCACCTTAAGATCCAGAACAAGACTGTCCCAATTTTCGGTCGCGAACGAGCTTGCGTTTGCAAAAACTCCACTCTGCCTCTCACGTCACGCCGGAGAAGGCCTCTCATCGCCCCACTGCCGCGACGCTTTGCAACACGCTCGTTCTTATTCTTAGTGCACATTGCTGTTTTTAGAGTACGGTTAAAACGTTCGCAAATTAAAGATTTCATCAACAACAACAACAAGTTTATTCTAATGTTGTCCCTTTGAAGGCCGATATAGCATTAGCTTCGGCCATCTCTTCGAGAGCCTCTTTTATATCATTCACATCTGCTGGAAGTTCTAAAACTTGCCTATCCATTTCATCTCTATGTGCTTCAATTAGAGAATCAAAATCCTTCAATTCCTCCAACAATCTATCCGTGACGTCTCACGCTTTTTTATTTTCCATTAGGAGTATACTATGGAGCGTACTCATATCGACAGCATCACTAAAATTATGAGGCACTACTACATTGCATCTTTTGTGTCACAGCCCCCTCGTTCTTTCTCAAATTACGTCCGAACACGTCGACACTCATTTTGATAATATCGTTTACGGGCAATGCTCAGCGTATATAACCACCTTAGCAAAGTTCTTCTATAATTGAGTGAATCTCGTTTACGTGACTGGGTTTACCAGTCGGTTGTTCAGCGATAAGCAAACATAGACAGTCGACCAGTTCATTTGGATCGTCCCCATATACGTAATCCATACGCGTGTTCATTCCAGCAATTTTGAATCGAGGCAGTGTTCCACCTTCCTTTTCTCTCTTCCCGAAGAGAAAAGCAAATATCTGCCTTATGGTTGAGCTTCTTTTTGTGAACACTCGTCGCTTCTAAAATGCTGCGATAATTTTTCATACTCAACATTGTCCACTACTATCTTCTTATCTTCAAACTTGACTATTGAGTTTCCAAGCATGGAGTTCTCCTTGCGTAATCCATATATTTTGTCCAAAATCGCCTGATTAAGAAAAGGTAAACTGGGTTTACTAATCGATGTTTCATTCTCACTATTAGCTGCATAGTAGAATTCGCCCAATACGATTCATTATCCTCGTCAAATTTGTGAGTCTCATCATCGTCAATTGGTCGCTCAGATTTGATCTTTTTTACTTTTCGTTTGAAAGGATTTTTATGCGAGTTGTCTACTGGTGAAGTAGCAGCAGTAATAGATCTCTTATTTCCGATTCAACTAATTCTTAAAGTGGATCAACGATTGGTCTAAAAGTTTCTCCAACCGCTTTCTCAAAATTATCCTTTCCAAATTCCAATAAGCTGTATTTGCGCTTGACAGCGTTTCGCGCTTTGATTAGCTGATGAAGTACGTTTTTCTCTTGATGAAAATCAGACAAGCTAGCACTATGGCAATCAATGTCAGACTAGGTATACAGTACTAAGCACGAGCTATATTCATAGCAAACTGATTGTTTTATCAATTGTATAAGACTCGGGAAAATAAGTTGTGCTATGTATATCTTTAGATTTATTATTTGAAACAAAAAGAAGAACTTATACATTCAGAGACATCAAGCGTTACATTTACTCCAGTCGATCGTCGATCTTACTCGCTTTGATGCTCGTTCAACACTGCCGATATTTTGGCTGTCGCACGCGGATGCGGCGTCACTTTTCCTCCCACTACGCCCTTAGCTTCTCCCTTTTTTGCACGTATAGACCGAGGTCCGAGTACCGATAAAACGTGTCTCCGATGGCGATCGGCGGATTTGGGTTTTCCCGTAAGCTTAATCGCTACTCTACCGCTTTCTCCGAGTTTTCCTATACTCTACGCCATTACACATCTACGCATTTTTCTTACAATTTTCTGTAGGAGTATCCGCATTTCTCCGCGGAAGAGGAGGCCACCAACAGGGAAGTTGTCGCCGATGAAGCGAAGGCCAACCGCTCCCAGACTCCCGAGACAGCCGAGGGTTATTTCTAACGAGATCCTCAAGGTCCCGTTGCCGCTCCTCCTAGGGAAGGCGCCCTTGGTCAAGGAGAAGACTCCTATGGAGCCCATGGCCTCGGTGGAGGTCGACCTCACGACCTCCGACTAAAGCGCTCCGCGCCTCTTAGTCATTTTTGAGGTTGTACATCTTGCTTTTTTGACTTTTTTAACTCCGCAAAAACTTCTACTTCATTAACGCATAATTCATTATTAGGCCAGCTTATTGGTTCCTGTTTAAGCCATTCCGGCCCTTTCACCAATTCGATGCCAAGAACTGCTTGACCGTACAGCCTCTTGACGGCAAATCAGCTGGGTTAAGGTGGCCGGGTACATGACTCTATTGCCCAGGCTCCGTTATTTCCCTTATTTCTTTGACTCTATTTGCTACAAAAATACTCCAATTATCTACTTTATTGAGCCACGTGACTACCGTTGTCGAGTCAGACCAAAAAAGCTACCCATGCTTCCTGTAATAAAATTTCCGCGCCAAGCGAGACCGGACAAATAAAGCCGAGCGGGTCAAAAAAGTGGTGAGCGACTAACAATGTATTTCTTTTAGTTATTTTTTCAAACTGTCATTTTTCTAACGTCGCAACATTGAGTAATAAAGCGTCTCATTGCTTATCCCTTAGTAAGCCAAAAACTCCCGTTCGAGTCCGTGAGTCGCCATCGTCAGTGTACTCCCAACTGCGCAAATCAGACATACCCATCTTCATCACTGCCTTAGTCATAGCCCATCGCATATAAAACTATTTAGATCGCTTACCTTATTTACGCTTGTCACGCAGTTGTCTACATAAAAACTGTGTCTAAGTTTTAAAATATTATCATAATCAGAATTTTCTGCGCTTACAACATTCTCAATCGATTGCAAATAATTTTCCACGAACTTCTCTTTGCTGCACACATCCGTTAAATTTACGTTCAAAGACTTCAATTCTTGCAGCCAGCTACCTTCGGTCACCGTGGGAACATCTGCACAAATAATATTCTGATCCAACGCTTGAATATTGCACCAGTAATTGTTGTCCAAGCTGCCAACCCGCACTAAATATTTATTATGCGTTGCAACTCTAGACTTATCTCCGCCATAAAGCAAATGCACCATATTTTATTGTTCAAGCGGCTCATAGTTCAATTTATTGGCCACATCTCTCAATACATAGGAATTTTGCGAGCCAGTGTCAATCACAGCGCGCACAATGATTTCCGTCGCGTCATTACGAATTTTTACTCTAAGCGTTTGCATAAACGTGGACGGTATCTCGTTCAATGACGCAAAACTAAAATACTTTTCTAGCGCAAGCGTATTAAAGACCTTCAGTCTATCCTAAAAGAAACTGTAACATTTGATCAAACAAAATTAAATATTATAAGGTATAAGTTCATTACTTGTAATTTATAAAAATGGTTTTGTATGATTCTTTCCTATGTAATAATACCTTAAAGATAAATTAAGCGACTTCATTTATAAAAAAAAGGATGGCGGATTACTATACCTAGGATCCGGGATCAAGCCTTGGTCAGGTCAAATTTTTTATATATTTTTTTAATGTTCTTTAGATTTTTAGTAAATGAACGCTTCTGTAATACTTTTAGTTATGAAATAAAATTAATTTATGATAATTACGTTGAACACAGAAATTCGATAAGTGATTTAACGAGTATTCTAAATCGAGTGCGCCAAGGGTAGCATTGAATATAGAAGTGTGGATGATTGATCAGAAAAGTTAACCATGATCGATTCCTTGGTTTCATAATTAGATGGGTGACCGACATTGTATCAATTGGATAAATATTAAATTCTCCTTTTTAAAATGTTTAATAAATAATACATGTCTAAAAACTCTGCCTGTAGTGTTATATACATGGTGATTCTAAAACAATATTTTGGTACGACCGTAATCAGCGTGAAAAACTGAGTCCAGGGGAATTGGTCCGAAAAATTTTCCTTCACTTTTCACTTTCCCAGTCAGAAAAAAAAGTCCGGGGCGTGAGGGAAAGTGAGCGCAGCGGCGCCACGTGGTGACGAGTGAGGTAAACCATCGCTAAGGCGGTTGGCGACGGCTGCGCGAGAAAAAGGGGAAGCGAACGCGATTTAAACTATTTCCGCAGAATCTGATAATCGGCTTGAAAACTAATGTTCCATGAGCAAAATCTTTGCAATATGAGAAAAGCTAGAAGGTGCGTAGCCTAACGCAGATCGAAACATAACCTATTTACAAGTTATCTAGCTCTTACATTTTTATTTCAAATGAATCTGTGCTTCGACCCACAGCCCAAAATTGGTCGGTACAGCTGCGATAAAGAGCTATCGAAAGCTAGGCGCAAAAAATTTTCAAACGACAGACCGCTTTTATAGCGCACAACGTGCTGCCTCTTGTTTCCATTGCGTGAGCGGTGATTAGAAATGTTTTGTGTGTATGACTGTCCGAGTCAAGACATAGCCTCAATTTCTTGCTTCTTTTCTTTTCCTTCTCTTATAATACTCTCCTGATTTAGCCAATCTATACCTCCATTTTCATCTCCCGTCGCATGGGAAATGGGGGACAGAAGGTCTATCAGGTTTGCGTTTGACGCGCTATCCAGACTGTTACTGTCTAGTTTACTTCATTGCTCCTAATTTAGCCATTCTATTCCCAAGCTGTTGTTGCTGCTTGGTTTCTGGATAGGGAACCCAGCTTCAATGACACTTTTAGAGGCATCCGAAGTCCTCGAGTTATTCTTTGTTGGTTTGCGTTGCATATTTCCTTTTCCCTTCTCTCTTCTTTCACCTACCTTCCACTCGGCTATCATTCCGAAACTTAGCCTCGCATACATATATTCTGGTCTCATGCCACAGCGAAGGTAGTCCTTACACGCACCTGCGGAGGGATAGCGAGGTCCCCCACTGTCCACGGTGGGACCCTGTCCGATCGCAACCCGGCACCACTGTAGCCATCAGGATTTTCGCCGGTTGATAGAGCAGCCAGAGCGTGTCAGCTTAACAGTCCCGGACCCCTGTACTACCCGGCAGCCTAGGAGTGTCAGAAACTAGTTTATTTCACTTCCTCCTACCTCAAACGTCGAAGTTAAGTCGCACTGCGGTAACCGGCGAGCGTCTGCTCAGCAATGTTTTTAAGATCCAACCTCGTTTCTTGCAGTGAGTCTTAACAGATCTTCGTTAGGCTTTTGGTCCACGGGAGATATTTTATTTTTCTCCTACCCTCTGCATGTGCCCACAGCGAGCACCCTCTATCCGCCACCTGAGGACGCTCCACATGGGGGTACAGCCTTCCCATCGTGGACGTGTTTTGTGCGTGCGTGCGCCTATGTGTGTGCGTGCGTGCAAATGTGTGTATACGTGTTTTGTGCGTGCGTGCGTCTATTTTTGTGTGTATGTATGTGTGTGTACGTGCGCTCGTGTGTGTACATGTATGTGTGTATGCATACGTGTGTGTATTTGTACGTGTGTTCGAGTACGCGCGTGTATGTGGAATTTGATTGACTTATTCATATTCTTTATTTTATAGGTGAAAGAGCTGCAGGAGCCACTGGAAGAGCCGCAGCTCGATCTACAGTCGGAACAGAAGCTTGATATACAGTCAGAGCTGCAGCCTGATCCAAATTTAGAGACCCAGCTCGATCTACAATCGAAGCTGCAGCAGGAGCCGCAGCTCGATGTACAGTCGGAGCAGAAGCTCGATCTACAGTCAGAGCTGCAGCCCAATCTTAAATCAGAGGAGGATCTGGAGCCGCAGTCGAAGCAGGCCCTTGAACAACATCTTCAGGTATTAAACATTTTCTCTTTATTACTATGTATTTATATATCTTAGTTATCGATAAGATTAATAAGCTTTTCCGTTTTTGTTTTTGTTGGAATGGTGGAATAAATGATAACACTGAGGTTAGTTATAATAAAGTATATTGAAAACACGTTCGCTGACATCGGAGTCTAACGGCAGAGAGAGCGCGAACAGCGTGTACAGTATAATCGTTAGAGGGCTCACTCATTCTGCCGCGCACTATAGTCCATTACATATTGAACTTGGTTGAACTTGGCGATATATATTAATAAGATTATAATATTTACTCTATATTACAACAGTTTTTTACAGGAATAGCAGTATTCACCACCATGCCTTATTCACGGCAGTTTGTTCAACTAAATAATTATACGGGTATCGATGATGATGAGATACTTTTCTCAATGTTTGATCTCCAATATTTTAATGGAGTATCAAAAATGCATGTTGGAGTAAGTAAACTTTTTCTTTGCTTTAAACACATTATTTCTTTTACTGTTGAACAATATTTAAACGTCATGTATTTTTTCAAATTAGTAACGATGAAACCAACGAATATGATGAGATATTGAAATCACTCCCTACACCATCCGCTCCGGAGCCATGCTCATTATCGAAGTCTGAATCTTGTCCAAATCCCTCCGTCTCAATAACACCTTCTTATATAACACCAGCATTATCCTCCCCGATTTTATATAACGCACTAACAAACTCCCGTAAGCCAATATTAAAGTCAGTAATTCCAGTAAACATTCCTCTTCTTTTTAATAAAAAACAATTTATGTCAAAACCATTAACAAAAAGCTCTCCTATAAATATTCCTCTTCCTAATAATAATAAAAAATTATTGATAGCCGGCTGCTCACCTATAAGCAATTGATCCGATTTTTCAGACTTCAGCTTCGCAGAGTCACTTTCTTTTCTCTCGTGTACACAAAAAAGTAAATTATGACGACATTAGTTGACGAATGTGTTACTTACCTAAAGTTTTTAGAAGAAGCAGCTAATCTTCTAAAGTCTCATAACCAAAAAGAGGTATTTGATCGATGGAAAAAACAAGCTTGCTCTCAAAACTATGCGAAAAGTCTTGAATAATAGGAGTCTAACAGTGCAGCAAAAGCAAAGTGTTTTACACATTACAGCAAGAATGGAGTGTATTCGCATGAAACTGAATACTTTATTAGTTAAAAAAGGAAGAACACTCTCACAAAGTTTGAGTCAACGTATAAAATGGATTAATTTACATTTTTTTCAATGGCATTTGGAAGTTCATCGCCTCATCTACGCAACCCTTCCACACTGCCCTGTCTTGTGTCAATCCCACCCAAGATTCATACCTCCGATCGACACCCACCCGTCCTATTTCTACTAGATCCGCTTTTACGTTGTCCTCTCATCTTCGTCTAGGTCTACCTAGAGGTCGCGTTACCATCGACTTGCCCTTCATGACACACGCTGCCGTATGTCCTAATCTGCGTGATTTTATTATTCTGTCAATATTTGGTGATGCGTACAGATTGTGTAACTCATCATTATGTAATCTCTTCCATTCCCCAATTTCCTTATCTTTATTCGGCCCGTATATTTTTCGCAAGACTTTATTTTCAAATACCCTAAAACGGTTGTCTGCCTGCTTAAGAAGAGCCCACGTTTCGCACCCGTACAGAACCACCGGTAGTATTATTGTCCTGTATATTCGAATTTTAACGTTTTAGACAACAGCCTCAACTTAAGTAAATTACTCACGTCGTAGAAGCAAGCATTACCTGAATGGAGTCTCTTGTTTATTTCGACATTAATCTCGTTTCAGCTCTCACTACAGCAGTATGAATTTCGTCCCCTAATTCTTCGCGATTTTCGTGCACGTTTAATAATTTATCGAAATAGTTTTTCCACAGCGACAGTAATTCGTTGTCATTTGTTACGAGGTCCCCGTTTTCGTCCTTCATCAATTGCGCGCTACACCTAAAACCCTTTCTGATGGCGTTGATCCTTCTGTACATTTTGCGGAGGTTATTTTCCTTACTGTTAGTTTCTATTCTCCTAATAAGATTTTTTTGATACTCCTGCTTCTTATTTCTGTATATCGCGCACGCCTGTTTCCTTACGTTAGAATACTCTTCTACGGTCCTATCGCTTCTATTGTGTAAACTATCTAATTTAGCCTTTTTGCGCCTTTCAAACCAGAGTTCGCACTCTTCGTCAAACCATGGTTTGCTCTGTGGCTTTTTCTTCTTACCCAGTACTTTGATCGCGGCCTCTTTTACAATTTTTTTTTATGTCCCCCCATAAGCTATTCGGTTCGTCATTTCCCTCCGGCGATGTGTTTGGTTCTTCCTGAAACCTATTATTAATTTCTATCTGGTACCTAATTCGCTCTGTTCTATCTCGTAGCTTTTCAATATCGCAGCTTTCTACCTTGTTTGTTCGCTTACTATTTTGATTCGCTACTAATCTACTAGCTCTCAATTCGCCTACTACTAGGAAGTGGTCCGAGTCGTTATCTCCTCCTCTATGAGCCCTTACGTCGTGAAAATTAATATGACGTCTTTTTTCAATGAGAAAATGATCAATTTGGTTTTGTGTGGCCCCGTCCGGCGATGTCCACGTTGCTTTGGGTATGTCCTTGTGCTTAAAACACGTAGTTTTAATTATAAGATCTTTTGCTGCCGCGAAATTTATGACCCTAATACCATTATCATTGCTGGCTTCGTGCAGGCTTCCCTTCTCTGTAGTAGGCCTAAACATTTCCTCCCTACCTATTTTAGCATTGAAATCGCCTAATAATATTCTTTGTCCTCCGTAGGACATTGTACATTAATAAATACATATCTATATATTCACCTTCGATGATGATGTACGAGAGCCTACCATTGTCGGGTTTGAAACTTTTAACCGAATTTATGATGCTTTTGCTTACGAGAAATCCGGTGCCTAGGGATCCCCCGCTCCAGGCCCCATTTTTTTTTTTTTTTTTTTTTTGAAGGTCACTTTCAGTGCAGAAAAGCTAAAGGGCTAATCTATGACTGCCAGGCCAGAGAGTTGAGTGGTGGGAGGCGTTCGCGCGGGCAAATAGTATAGCTATAGATATAGAGGAGCGCGCGCACTGCTTCGAGTTCCTTCGGTAGTCCTTGGGAAAGCGTCTTTGTTTTAGCAGGTCCGAGTATTCGGCGGCGTTTTAATGAGTAGAACATGCAGTTCTCGACGACAACTTGTGAGAAAAGGTTACACAAGGACCTGATCGCTAGGAGATTCCAATAAAGTCATAATATCTGATCAACAATGATTTCACAGTTTATTTTTGAACCTTAATGTAGTCTTGTCCCATATATACGTGAAGTTACCCAATGCCAGTACTCCGCCATCTGGTCACCGCGATTCTTGTATTGCTACTAAATCTAGATTGTACCTATGAGCTTCCTTTACGCGCCTGCTCTGTATAGACTGCAAACATTTCAGGTTCCGACCCTTAAGTCCCTTTTGGTTTGGTTTTGATTTTTTCGAGCCACGATAGTATATTAAACCCGCACGCTTTGGATTCTGTTCCGATCGCAGGTGAGTCCACCGTTCTAGAGGTGATAACCCCCATACCACTCTAGAACTAAGTATGAGAGTTTTCCGACTTTGACGAGGACAGTGTGAACTGAAGCTAATGAGTTCAAAAAAAGAATATATATATACTAAAATTAAAATGGTGGAATGAGTGAGGGAAGGTTGGGTGAATAAATCAATGTACACAAATTTCGCGGGAAAAAGACGACTTGCCTCAGCGTAAAAACTCTCGCGAATAAGAGAGAAAAGCCGGGGCAAGCGAATGATTTATTTTAAACAACAAAGAAATTTTACAATTGAAAAGAGACTAAATTATATCAAAGAGAGAAAGAAACGCAATTACAATTGACGCAGAACAGGAAAGAGACTCTAATAAACCAATAATAAAGGGGAGAGATAAAGAAACGCACTTAAATTACACTATTGCCGCGAGGTACCTTAACGCACGCTGGAGAGCTCTCCTACCTGAATTGCAAACGGGACGTGGACGGCGCGACGTAAAGCCCTGGCCGCACGTAGATGGGATGCACCTTCCTCGGTCGCAGGACGCCTCGACGTCTCGAGGGAACCAATCCTGGACCACGGGCAGACCTTTTCAGCCCTGCCGCGTAGGTAGCGATCGCTGGATGGAGATCGACACGTCGAGGAACCTCGCACGTGGCCGAAGTCCCAACACTCAAAAAAGACACTCAAACAGCACACCGCACGCAAAATTGCACTCACACACGCGACGCAAGGAAATACAAAAAGGAGAGTCGATCGTCCTGAAAAGGACGTTAATAACGACTCTATTCGTACGCAGTTAATACAGGATTATTAGCTAGGCGCAAACCAAAGAAATTCGCAGAGACGACTGATAACTCGAGAGGAGCTGTCAGAACTGAACGACACGTGCTCCCGCGCTTCAGAGCCCGCGCATGCGCTCGACCGCTCTCGCCGCAACGCTCACCACGCTACGGCGCGAAATTCAAAATTAAGTAAGCGACTCTGCAGAACCCGAACACAGTGTCAACGAATCATTCTACACATCCCCTATCGAGGCAGTTGTCATCGCTCCCGCATCCTCCTCGGCAGCAGGATTTTTGCCCATTTTTGTAATGTGTGATAAAAGAGATAGATTAAGAGATAAGAGATAATGTGAAGTGTTTTTTGTTATGGTGCTTGCGTAGTGTTTGTAAATGAATGCGTTTGACAGTGTGGGCTCATCACACCCACGCCTGTTCCTATCGGCTGTCCGCGGCTGCTTATTCAATTTATTCGCAGCTAACCTCTTTCTTAGGGACTGTATCTCTATCCACAACCTGAGGACGCGCTGTGTAGTGGTGATAGGCACACCCACCCGTCCGATCTGAACGACAACGCCCAAGACCCGCTTAGGGTAGCGGCATTGTAACAGGGATTAATTTAGATAGTGCTTTTAAAAATCGCATGTGTACAAGCGTTATTGCTAATACTGTGCATATCAATATTAGTGCATTTTCAGATGACAAGATCTCAGCTTTTTACAAGACGTATAAAGAGCATTTTAAAAAAGTGTGGAAATTCTTTAAAAATAAATACGGTTTTATCGTGTAAGGTTAAAAAGTTAAGTGCTGAAGGTGATATAATTGAGGTGAAAAATATTAGTACATCTAATGCAGAAATTTTTTTATCAACCTCATTAAAACAGTAGTTTATTAAGAACGTTAAAATGTCTCTTTTACATGCGATTAAAGAATATTAAGATAAGGATTCCGGCTGGACATTAGATTTAATTATCAATATTCAACTAAATATGAACAAGGTAAACGCAATTCGAGGTGGTAGTTCATATATACCATTACCTAAATTTATTAAAGAAAAAAAACGCTTGTATAAATGTTAAAAATACAGACAATCTTTGTTTTAAATGGGCAATTTTGTCCGCGCTTCATTCAGTTTCTCGACAAGATCATCCTGACAGAGTCATTAATTATGTCAGATTTGATGGAGAATCAAATATGAAAGGAATTGTATTTCCAATATCTTTGAAATAAATATCTAAATTCAAAAAGCAAAATAATGAAATTTCAGTGAATATTTTTG
>QLSS01000869.1:10125-26680 GCA_024372645.1 Trichomalopsis sarcophagae | reverse complement strand
ATATTTTTATAAATGTAAACTTAAGTTAATATATATCTTTTTTTTCTGTTTTTCTAGTTCCAAGATTGGCAATTTATCGACCGTCGTATCAATGACCGTTACCTGGAAGGTGAATATGGTCCTGAAGAAGACACCTGGGGACTTCGCCTTCTATTTTATTACGAATTACAGGTTTATACGAATTCTGTTAATCGGATCTATATTGAAGTGTTTAACTCAAATTATGTAGTTATTGTAGGACCTATAATTAAGCATCGTTATGATTGTAATTGTATATGATTAATAAATTATTAAAATTAATTGTAATTTTCCTTATTTACCTATTCACATTCTTCCCATTCCTTTAAATCACTCAATAAATAATTTCAAATTTAACTAAAGTTTTAAATCACTAATAATGTTTACAATTTTATTTCTACATAAACTAATATTTAGAGTAAAGATAAAATTACATCGTTAGATGTAAATCCTCGGGGCCCAAGTATCGCAGTAGGACCGCTTTTTGAGCTTACGGCTATCAAATTACAAGCAAAAGATTTTTTTGTATTTTATCATTTGGAAGCATTTAAGAAATTTTTATATTTAATCTAAACTTAAAGAAAAAATTCCTTTATTTTTCGCGACAGGAATAGTAGGTTTAACTGGTATGATGCTTGGTGGCCTGTGTGGGATAGGAGGTGGTTGTATAGGTCTTGAAATTGGAACTGGAATGACTTTTACTTCTTGTAGTTCTGTCTCTTCGTACATTTCGTTTCTCTTCTGCTTTGATTTGCATTCCTTTTTAACTGAATTATTCTGCAGTGATGTTAGCAGATGCGTGATAGAGCTAAATAATGCTCCAATCAGGTGTATGGACCATCCGTAAATCGTGTGGAGAGTATATCCTCTTATAATTGTATCAATAATTAATTTTCCAATGTGCAGAATTATCAATATCATTATAAATGCGGATGAGAATGAACCCCATGTCATTAGTTTTTCGATTATTAAATGCCAGGTGCTATCAGCAATGTGTTTTAGTGTATTTTCTGTAAAAATTTCTCCTGACGTGTGTTCTCCCGCCATTTCTCTTGCTATTACGTTTAAAAGTGATGCTTTTTCCATCGGGAACATTAGTTGCTGTTGTAATTTATCCAGGTCGTTTTGTGAATACACTCCACTCGTAGCTAGTCCTTCTATTGATTCAAAAGTCCAGCCGATTTTCGTATTTGGTTTTAACACTTTCGGTGCTTCTGATTTAATAGGTTTTGGTCCAAACTTTATCCATTCTTCGGATATTTTATAATATGTAGGTATTATAGAATTACAATCTACTTGCATCCCTCGTTTTATTAAAATATGAGTTTTTGGTGTTAGAAACCAAGTTTCATTTCCTGCTAATACTGGTAAATGATTATAACATTCATTTAGATGTAAGATCTTGACTGTTTTTGGAATAAATTTTATGAGATGTACTACTTCTCCAGCAACTCTTGCAATATATCCTGGTTGTTTCATGATGTTATAGGCAAATTCATCTGGTGCTAACGTGGCTAAGGATAGGGAATTCTGGATAACCTTCTTTTCCAATTCGCATTTTTCCGTGATTATATTTACGTATAAATTATTGATTTGTTTTCTTAAATGTTTCTCAATGTTTACAAACTTAGAGTTTACATAAGTAAATAAATCTAAATTTACGGAATGATCACTACTTACTCTATCGGTTTCGTAAAAATACATATTTAATTTGCTATCTTTCTCTGCAATCAATAATTTTGGGTGTTCTGTTCTTATGAATTCTCTATTACAATTCATTATTTTATTTTTAGTCGATAACGGGAATGTGATATCATTAGATCTAACAGCATAAACAATTTCTTTGTTTACGTTACTAGTATATTTAGTCGCAATACCTTTAAATAAAATGTCGTACGAATTTTTAAAGCATTCGCCTGTAGGCAGAACGTTCCAAAATGTATGACCGCCTTCCATCCATACAGTTTTTATCCGAAAATTTACATACTACTCCCGAACTTAACATTAACTTATCATTATTTAGGTTTACTCTAGCTGTATTTCCTATTAATGTGATTTTTATTAAGCCATGAACAAACACTTTATTCCAAGAACCAAAACTATCGGCGTAGGAAGCGCCTGAACAAGAGTTGCCCTCCGCACTTCCTGCGAAATCTATGCCTTTCGTTGTTGTTGCATTTATTTTTAAATTTGATATAGTATGAATGTTGTCATATTTAAAAATACCTGTTTCATGAATAGCTTTACATTGTTCATGACTTATCTCTTCAATGTACTGTTACTCTGCATTTTCTGTTGGTATAAGATGCCCGAATATCCCGCAGTTGAAAATCGTTCTATGAATTTCGATTTTACATTGAATAATTGGTACCGTCCTGAAGTCTGCTATTTGGATGAGTTCTATAGCGACGTTTGTCGAGTTTACTTGTGTGGTATGGAAATCGCATTCTCCAGAGTCGAGTAGCGAAAATGTCGTAATATTCGGTGTTGCAGATCCACAGTCATATCCAATAACTGCGATAGTTACTTTAATGATTGCAGTAAAAATTATTATGTTGATGATCATGATTATTTTTCCTAAAACAGAAAATAATATTAGTTTTTCTTTCTATAAATAATTAGTTTATTAGCATGCACTGTGTTTCGCTTCCCATTTTTGTTTATTGTGATATTGCTATTCTCGCCGACCTCTAGTATTTCAAACGGTCCCAAATTTTGATTTTTTTCTAACTTTCCGGATTTTGGTTCTTTTATGAGCCAAACTTGGTCCCCTTGTTCGAAATTTACTGGATTTATAAATCTATCATAATATTTTTTCGATTTTTCTTTCGCGAGTATCAGATTTTCTCGTGCTAGAGTAGCAATATCTTGCATATTTTTTACTAAATTTGTTATATAATTATTAAATGTTGGTAACTGTTCGGATGCTTTTAAAGCTTCACTTGAAGGTAGTCTAGGAGGGTAAGCGAAAACAAGTTCATGTGGCGTGAATTTGTGAGCACTATGTACACTTGTATTATAATGAAACTGTGCTAATTCTAGTAATTCGTCCCATTCTATTTTTTTCGTGCTAAAATTTTTTAAATATTCACATAATGGATGATGAGTCCTTTCTAATGATCCATTAGACTGAGGAGAAAATGCTGTTGTTTCAATCTTTGAGAATTTAAATCTTTTTGCCATTGATTTTAAGAGTTTACTTGTAAAATTTGCTCCTCTGTCAGTTAAAACTACTTTAGGTGAACTAAAAATACATATGAATTTTTTTATAAACTCGTCAGCAACTGATTTTGCAGTTTGATCTGCTAACGGTACGGCTATTAGGAATTTAGATAGCTGATCTTGTATTGTCAGTATATATTTATTTTGATTTTTTGTTAGATTTAATGGACCTACTATATCCATGGCTACTTTATCGAATGTTTTGAAAGGTGTATCGGTTATTATCATTGGTTGTCTTGTTTTAACTCTTTTTAGTTTATTTCTTTGACAATCTTCACAATTTTTAACTCTACTTTCGATGTCTGTTTTTAAATTTTCCCAAAAATATTTACTTCTAATTCTATTAAATGTTCTATTTACTCCAGAATGACCACCTACTGCTGTAGAGTGATTTAAATTGAATATTTTATCTCTATCTTTTAATTCAACATATTCTATATAATTTAGACAAATGACTACTTTTATATCTGAATGTTGGAAAACTTTAGTTAAAATTTCTTCTATTTCCGGCCAATTTATGTTATTTATTTTTAAATCCTTAGAAATGCTAAAACTTTTAACTTTTTTGCGTATCATGATTTCTCTCAGAAGCTCAAAATTTTTGTATACGTTTTCTTTTACCCTGGTTGCTGCTTGGCCTGTATCCATGCATATTATAAATAATTTTTGAATTTAAATTAATAATTTCAATTTCGTTTATATTTAAGTATTTATCAGCCGTAGCATTTTTGCTATTTAGTAGCTACTCCGTTTTTTGGTCTAAAGATTTCCCCTGTTTATTTATGACGTGTGCGATGTTGTCTTTCCTAAATTGTATAGATTTTTTTGTATAAATGATGTTTTTGTCGGTTTCCGTATTTATTATTTTTTTCTCACATGTTTTTGATTTCGTAAGTTCTTGTATTTTCGCTTTGTTTTTCACTGCTTTGATTTTGTTTTTCTTTTTCTTGCTATTTTTAATCCGTTCATCATTTAGTTTTTGAATTTTTAAGTCATTGGTAGGTATTTCACTAGTATCTAATGTTTTTAGTTCTTTTGCTTTTTGAGCTCTTGTAACCACATTTATTTGAATGTTTTCTATTGGATTTCTTGACAATGCGTCCGCATTTGTATTAATTTTTCCCGGTTTATAAATAATTTCATAATCATAATCTAATAATTGTAATCTCCATTTTTGAACTCTACTGTTTTTATCTGCTGATTTGAATGATAATAAAGGCTTATGGTCAGTCATTATTTTGAATTTGTTGCCGTAAATATAATTTCGAAATGTTTTTACTGCAAACGTGATTGCAAGGGCTTCACGCTCATAAGTATGATAATTCTTCTCTGCTGCTTTCAATACTCTTGACGCAAATGCAATAAGTCTTTCTCCGATCTCTCCTTGTTATAATACATATCCAAGTGCATAATTAGATGCATCTGTTGTTATAATAAATGGTTTTGACATATCTGGAAACTGTAGTACCGGTGCCGTACATAAAGCTTCCTTTAATCGTTCAAATGCTTGCTGTTGTTCTTTCTTCTATTCAAATTTTACTTGTTTTTGTAATAACTGTATAATCGGTTTAGCTATTTCTGTAAAATTTTGTATGAATCTTCTGTAGTAGCCTGCTAACCCTAAAAATTCTCGAACATTTTTAACGTTTCGTGGAATTGGAAATTTTGTTATGGCTTCAATTTTCTTTGGATCTGTTTTCATTCCTCGCTCACTAATAATGTGGCCTAAAAACTCTACCTCTTTCTGGAAAAAATTGCATTTACTTGTTTCTAATTTAAGTCCCGCTTCTCTTAGTTTTTGTGCTACTAGGTTAAATCTTCCGTTGTGTTCTTCTACTGTATTTGATACTATAATTATGTCGTCAATATAAACATAACAGAATTCTTTCTCCAATAAATCTCCTAGTACTTTAGTTAGTATTCTTTGAAATACTCTTGGTGAATTAATTAGTCCAAATGGAAGTACTTCGAATTCAAACCGTCCCAATGGGTGTATGCTAAATGCTGTTTTGTGTATATCCGACTCTTTCATTTTTATTTGATGGAAACCCGATACCATATCAATCGTTGTAAAATACCTGCTTTTCCCCATAGAATCGAATATCTCTGTTATATTTGGTAGAAGATAAGGATCTGGTATTGTTTTGGCATTTAGTTTTCGGTAATCAATAACTAGCCTCCATTTCTTTTTCACGTCTTTTGTTAGACCTTTTTTTGGCACAACCTATGCCGGAGCATTAAATGCGCTAGTTGACGATCTAATTAATTCATTTCTGATTAGTTTTTTTGTTTCACTAATAGCTATTTGTTTTAATGTATAGGGTAACGGAAATTGTTTTACGTAAACTGGCGTTTCGTCGGTTAAATTTATCTCGTGCTCTTCCACGTTGCATGTTCCCAACTTTTCTCCTTCTAGCCAGCATATGTCTTCATTTAATATGATTAGATCTTCAATAAATTTCCTTTTTCTTTTCGATAAATGATTTAAATTTATTGTATTTATCAATAGTTTGTTTCTCTCGCTTCTACTTAATTTTGTGATTTCTTCTGCTTTGTTTTCGCTTTCTGACGTTAAATATATGGAACCACAGTGCAAAGTTTCTTCCGCTTTTGGCAGTGATAATCCTGGAATTCCCGTAAAAGTATCAGGCATATCTTCTATGTCGAACGTGACGAAATTTATTTCATTTGTATGGCGTAAATATTTTTCATCACTTTCAAAATCTACGTTTTCTTTAAGTATTTTTACGAATGTCGGAAAATTTTGTATGCAGTATTCTTCAGTTTCTTCTTTTTCTATACTTTCGAGAGTTTCATTAATGTTTCCTATAAATTGCTGCATATGCACCTTTGAATCATGAATGAACTCTGTAAGTCTTCGTTGATTCCAGCTGCTCAGTTGTGCTTCGTCTGAGTTTTCTTTTACGAAATCTGGCGAGTCAACTGTGCGTTCTGTGTTACTCTCATACTCTGAAATACCTTTATTTATGCTGTATTGAATTTCTCCTACGATCTCCAATACTCTTCCTAAATCTTGTTGTATAGTTATCTCTTGTGTCTCTATTTCTTGAGTCTTTTCTTTCATACTGCCTTCCTCTGCTGTTGTACTAGTATTTATTGTGTTTATCTGCATTGTAGATTTCAGTTCGATTTTCTTACGGTTTATTTCCAAGTAACCTTTGTCCAGTCTTAATTTTTGCTGTAATAAGACTTTTATTCCTATGATTCCGTCATACGGAATGGCAAATGTCTCTGGAGCTACATGAAAGTCGAAATATATTCCGTTTATTGGTAACTTTATAGATCCAAGGGTACGTATGGCGTTTTCCGTTATTCCAGATATTAAAATTTGTTCGTCGTTATTTATATGATTCATTGATATATTTTCTTTCTTAATAATATTTAACTGCGCTCCACTGTCCACTAGTAGCCTATTTATTTTACTAGAGTGTTGATCTCCTACCTCTATGTATTGCAATAAATTCTCGAGTTTTAGTACGTAAGTTTGTAATATTGTGTCGGCTTTGTTTTCAGTGGTTTCTAGATTCTTCCTTTCTAACGTTGTATCTTGATTTGTTTTTTCTGTTACTTGTAGTGGGAACGCTTTATTCTCATTTTCCCTTCCTAGGCGCTCCCTCCTGGAAGAGCACTGTAGTTTCCCTGGTTGTTCGTAATTCTGAAGCATCTCTCCGCTGTATGGTTATTACTTTTGCATATCGAGCAGAATTTCTCTTGTTGTCTTTCAAGACTTTTAATTTTTTTATAATCGTCGATTGTGTGCCCTGTTTCATTGCAGTAGCTACAGTTTACTTGCTTATGTTTCCCTCCGCTCTCTAGGGCTTTTAGTTTTTTACATTCATTGACTACATGACCTCCTATTTTGCAGTATTCGCAAAATTTCCTCTGAAAATTTCTACTGTAATTATTGCTGTTTGTTGGCTGAGTTTGTTGTTTATTTCTAAATTTATTACAGAATTTAGCTGTATGACCATTTTCTTCACATAGTTGTCATTTGAGCTGTTGTTTGGCTTTATACTCTGCCACGAGAATCTTTGCTCTTTCGCATTCTGCCTCTTCATGGCCAGTTGTTTCGCAAATCGTACATACTCTGAATGGTAGCCTACTTTCTCCTATTTTGCAATATTTAATTGTGTGGCCTTTCTTATTACATTTTCTGCACAATACCTCCGGACAATTCTGTACTGTATGCCCTTTAATGTCACAATATTCACATTTTTCGACGCAATTTGTCATTTTATTTGAGCATATATTTGGATTGTGTCCCGTTTCTTTGCATTTCCAGCATACTTCGTAATCTCCTATGTACGGGCATTGCCCTACATCATGTCCCATTTCTTGACAGTATTGGCAGTGATTGTTCTGTTTCTTGTTAAATCGGCAGGCACTAATTGAGTGACCTGGTTGACTGCAGAATTTACATATTAATTTTATTTTATTTGTAACATTCCTGCAATTATTGGAAAAGTGGTCCGCTCCTTTGCAATATACGCATGCTGCTGAACGGCAGAAGAGCGCTTCATGTTGGAAATCTCTGCATATTTGGCATGTCAGTACTTTCCGTGTTTGCTCTACTCCTCCTCCGTAGTCTTCATACACATTATTCACAATGCCTCTGTTTATGTCTTTCTTTTTCTTTATATCGTTTTCAATTTCTATTGCTACTCTCGAAATATTTTCTACGGTGCTTTCTTGACCTAATTCGTATTTAATTTCTGGTTTAAGTCCTCTTTTATATTTTCTTGCTGCTTCTACATCCAATTCCTCCTCTAATCTTTTAAGTTCTGCGCCCCCAGTTCCTTGTAGCCTTTTCAATTCCTTTATTTTTAATACTATTTTCCTTAGTCTGTTTGTATATTGTACTACCGTTTCTGTTTCTCCTTGAAATATTCTGCCCATTTTCGCGTACAGCTCATGGATGTCGTCGTCAATCGGATACAGTATTCTTACTCCGTTTATTAAATCATCTATGGTTTTTATTTCGTTTCTGCTTAGTGCTTCTTCTGCTTCTCCTGACATTCTTACTTTTAGGAGGTTCGTCAAGTTTCCTTCGTCTATTGGGTCTATGAGGCTTCTTACTTGTTTTAATTTTTTTATGTAGTCCGTTGCTGACATATTTTTCCCATCGTATTCTGGCACGTAGCTCATTTGTTTGAAACGCTGTTAAAGTTGTTAAATTCTCTTCCTGTTTAGCGGTTGTTTTTAAGGGTTCTTGTTGATCGCCAAGGTTTGTTTGCGTATTTTCGTCTGCGTATGTATTGAATTGTTCCGTAAATTTTCCTTCAGTTTTACTCTTTTTCGGTGCTAACACTTTTGGTACAGCTCCTGTATTTTTGATTCTTACTTCTTCTTTTGCCGCTTCTTGGTGTTTTACGGGCGAGCGTTGTAGTTTTGAACTCTTCCTGAATGCGTGTATTTCGAGTGGATTTGATAATAGATTTTTCAAATTTGGATTTTGTTGGACTTGTTTTCTAGTAATTCTTGTGTTCTCCGGAGTTTTATCGTCCGTGGTTGCTTTATTGCTCATTTGAAATTTTCATTACTCAATTAAAAGTATATTCTGATTGTTTTACTAAAACCCATTGGCCTTTTAAAATGGCCTATTTAGCGTTTGTTTACGTTTTGCTCTACTTCCGCGTTTTTGCTACTGTTAGCAAGTTCAGTAGGTCATTCGCCGCAACGCGAGTAGCTGCTGAAATTTGATCCGATGCCTTGTATAATCGCGACACATGTATTACGCTTGTTCCGTTTCCTTTATGCGTGTCATGTATTACGCTTGTTTTCTTATCTTTATCTGTGTCACCCGAGCTATGCTTGGTATTTCTTGTAATTTTATTTTTACTCAAAATTACTTTACGTCTATTTATTACGATTTTATTTTATTCAATGCGGTTATATTCACGCTACGATATTGCCTCGGTTTACGCGAGAATTTTTTCAATATTTTTATATTTAAGGTGTAAATTTCGCACTACTGTTAATGTTTCCTTTTATTCACTATTATTTCACTTTTTATTAATTTTTGTATCGGAACCAATTGTTACGTCCTGACTACTCTTAAATAAATAGTCACGGACGTAATGATTAGTGTAGTGGCAAGGCTGTAAACGGTATTAGTTCGCGCCTAACACTCTCACTGTTAGTCAATTAAATGAAAGAACTTACCTTTGAGTTCAATTGCCAAGATGTAGACTTGAGATCGTGCTGGGTATAAAAGAATGATTATAAAACGTTCTATACAAGAATTATATTCACTGTAATTATGTAGTTTATTTAACTATATGTATATGTATATATCAAACTGGATTACAATATTATTCACAATTAGTGAGAATAAAACTTAGGTATTTGGATATTATAACGATAAACTGTTTCCCTGATATATCGTCTATTGTCGGATGACGCGTACGGAGCCCGTGTCTGTATACGAACTGCTTAATTGAGTACGTGCAAGGCTTTTTAAAATCGTCGTTCGCAATGCAATTTTTGTAGTATTTACAAACTTAAAATTTCGGAAATTGTATACATAAAAAGTAGCGCTCGCGTAAGACGTCACGAATTGCTGATGTGCTGATTTGTCAGTGGCCTGCATTCGGCCAAATTGCTGATATGCTGATTCATCAGTGGCTTGCATTCGGCCGTGTGTCGAAACTGGTCGGTGCGTGTAATGCATTCTTCTTGGGAGAGTTTGAATTTCAACATTTATATTCTTTTTAGGTTTTGAATGAATTTATGTAATAAATCACACGACGTGACATTATAACCGCCTCGATTGCTGTTGTTATAACCGCCTCGATTGCCGTTATTGATATAACCTCCCTGGTTACCGTTGTTTGAATTTCCGCCTCGATTGTTATTATTAAAATTCCCTTTATAATTCCCGATATTCCTGTCGGTTTGTTCATTTTGCCAGTTGTCCTTATTTCTACTGCTGTTGCTGTTATTCGAGTTGTTGTTGCCGTTATTATAATTACTATATCGGCCTCTATTATTAAAATTTCTATTGCTTCTTTGATCGTTTCCCCTCAAATTATTTGCATTTTGACCGTCGTTCTGATGCTGTTTCTGATTTTGATAATTAGATTGCGAATTTGAGCCATTGATCTGAATTGATATCGCATCTCTTTTTCAAAATCTTTCCACGTACGCCAATTCTCTTTTCCTGCCCTTCGTGCATTTATTGACGGTTCGGTTAATAATAATGGTAGACTTCACAATAACTTCTCGTCAGTTAGCGCTGTTGACTCGTGACATTATTCTACTCTAACTAAAAATTGGTCAATTGTTAAGCCTTTACCGTCGCCGCTGAATTTAAAATTTCGCGTTGCTTTGTCTCGGTTCTGCCGATCGGTGCGTGGCGTGCGGGGATTGTGTTCGAAGATTCGCGGATTCTCCTTTCTAATTCCGTATTTTTACGATTTAATTGTTCGTTTTGATCTCTAAGCTCTTCGTACCGTTTTCTTAATTCCTCCTGTCTACCCGCCAATTCTGCCGTACGTCTAAACGAATCGTTCAGATTTCCTGGTATGTATATGTGAGTTTTCCGCGGCGTGCTATTCCCTGCTACGAAACGACTTGTTTGCTGTTCGATCACGTCCCGGATTAATACATTCTCTTGTTCTTCTGTTTCCGATTTTGCCCAAAAATTCGCGACTTCACTCGGGATTCTAATTTCTTCCCCTGACTGTAATTTGACTATAGTGAATTTATTCAAATTTGCGTTTTGTGTGGCTCCGTTCGGCGCTATTTGTAACGCGAGATTTTGTGACGTGAAGTTACTATATCCCGTCTGTGATGCTAAATTGCTCTGTGTCACGCGAGGTGCTAAATTACTTTGCGCCATTTGTGATGCTAAATTATTCTGCGCTGTTTGTGCGAAATTATTTTCGATTAATGAATCGTTTGGGCTGATTGCCTGGGGTGCTATGGTTCGTTTTGTTACGTTCCTTTCCCCTTGATCCCAAGAATTATCTACATCATCGGGATCTACTTCTTCGAATTTCTCTAGAAAATCCGCTAATGCTTTGTCGCGTTCTGTACGCGCGTATTCTAATGTCGCTAGTGTCAGAGCAAAATCGTTTTGTCTGTACTTGCCTTTTAGACGCTTGCGTAACCTTTGCATTCGGTCCATTCTCGGTCCGTGTGGGTCGAGTTTAAGTTCTATTAGTGTTTGTTCTAATAATTCATCGTTAATTGTCACAATAAAATCGTCAAGCTTATGCTTGGACATTGAATCGTGTTCTTGATATGATTGATTGACGCGATAGCTGATCTATTCGAAATTCGGATTAATGAAACACACTTCGCCTTATTTTCACTCAATTGTTTTTAGTCTATCTTAATCAGATTGGACTGAGTTAAGCATTATTTTTATACTCTTTTCGGAACAACAAAAAAAACTTATGAACAAAAACTAATTCATTTGGCAAGAATAACTTATGTCCATTCTGCTCTACACGGTTCTATTAGAACGAGTCTCAGTTCATCTGAGATCATGCATACATCCACGAATGTACATACACATATACCTCTCACGGCGTTCCGTGGAGAAAAATTTTCGGCGTAGTATTCTAATATTATATTATTTCAGCTTGATACATTCAAGCTGTGCGACGCTAGGCGCGTCGAGTTCGGCTGTTCGTTGTCGTAACTCGACGGCCTGTTTGTTTACGCACTCGGATTAGCCCGCTGGCTCTCCGATGTCACTATGCCGCTTTTGTTGTGTACTCAGAATGCTCGAGTCTAACTCGGCTTCTGCAATATTCGACTTTTACGTCGTGAAGTAATAAATTTTTCTCTATGGATTTATATATCCAGAACTTTCTAGCGAATGTTTACACTCGCGCATTCCATTGGGGACTGCTTTTAGAGCCTATTTCCCTGTGCTATACGTATTCGATATTATTATTATTTCTTTATTTCGGGATGATTTTAATCCTTACTTCCAAACATCTTAGCATTTATTTATTTGATTTTAAAAATTTTAATATTTTCCATTATAATAGAAACTAATTTAATGTGAAAAAATGGTTTCTAGCCAATTTGATCAATTTTATATTGAAAAAATAGCGAAAAATTGCACATTTACCCCTAAAAAAAACAGGGGTTGACACCCTTCGAGGTAAAAGTTGTGCCTACAGTAGCGTCTTTTTATAATAAAGAATTTAGCGTTGGTTTTATTTAAAACCTCCAAATAGTTTGAGAAATTAAAAAAAACCTGTTTTTGGCGGTAAACTTCAAGGGTGATTTTCACCCCTTAAATCGACGAATTAGCACGTAAGAAAAAACAAGTGTCTTATATTTTCTCAAGTACTACAACATATCACAAAATGATCAAAATCGGTGAGGTACACCTGAGGACCTTACCTTGTGAAACCTGGTTAAGCGACAAGGTAACGTCCAACCCTTCTCTGGACGACTACCTACTATACAGATTAGACAGAAACATAAACGGCGGAGGTGTTGCCCTATTCATTCATAAATCTCTTACAGATAGAGTTATCGCATAATCTTACACTGAATGGTCAGGTAAACCAGGCAAGCCTGAATATCTCTTCTGTGGTATCGGCTAAGGGAGTCTCTCCCATCTTCGTGTGGGTTGTGTATCGTCCACCTCATGCTCCATTCTTCCAAGGCTCTAACTTTATTGATTAAATAACAACACACATGCACAACTATTCGACGAAGGTCATAATGGGAGATTTCAACTCTGATCAACTTTCCTCATCTGAAGATGCCAAGCTCATCAAGGCCTTCATTGAGGGTTCCTATCATCGGTTCCCTATGGTGCCACGCACCATAAACAGGGTTCTGATACCTGGCTTGACCTGTGTCTGATCGACGAGTAGGATCGCCTGCTGTCACACTGGAAGACAGACTCACCGTTCATCAACGGATACGACCTTATCACGGCCACTCTTGACGTACAGATTCCATGATACATACCTAATACATTCTCTTACAGAAACTTTAAGGGAATCAGCGCCGAGAAGCTAAGGGACTTTCTTAGCGCATGTGACTGGTCATCCCTCACCACTTCGTCACTCGACGATTGCATATCTTTACTTAACACTAACCTCACTAATGCTATCAACCATCTCGCCCCATTACGGACTGTAACACTAAAAAGATGGCTTTACCCGTGGTTCACCACGGCTCTTCGTGACCTTGTATCCCAGAGAGATAGACTTTACAGGCGTTTCAGGAACTCTAGGCTCGATTCGGATCTCCGCATATATCGACAAATTAGAGACAATGCTCACAAACAAGTCGAGGAAGTCAGGCTGAATTACTATTATTAGCACGCGTCAACCTTGACTGATGTTGCCGAGATCTGGATAGATCTGGAGAAACTTGGAATTTTTGCCACCAAGGCCTCTTTACCATCTCGCTATAGCACAGATGAACTCAACAAGCAGCTCCTGCTGTTAAGGATTATCTCCACACCCTGGAAAGTCTTGACCTCCAGGAGCATTTCGAATTAATATCATAACGGAATCGGATGTGTTGGCTGCAGTATCGCACTTCGACACTCAGGCCAGGGGAAATGACGGAATCCCTCAGGTTGTTATTTCAAAGGCATTGCCAGTTCTCGCTCCTCTACTAAGTCACATTTTTAACCTGTCTTTGAGGGAATCCTGCTTTCCATCCGCCTGGAAATTGTCGCTTGTGCGTGCACTCAACAAAGTCAGTTCACCAAAAGCCCTGACTGACTACCGTCCGATTTTACTTCTCTGCTTTCTCTCCAAGGCCCTAGAGTGGCTGGTTCATAGGCAAGTCTCACAGTACCTTGAATCCAGACTCTTACTAGACAACTTCCAAACAGGCTTCCGCACTGGCCATAGCACTCAGTATGGCCTAATTAAGCTAATTGATGATGTCGGGATGAACAAAAAGAAAGTGACACTTCTCTTCCTCTTTGACTTCAGCAAGGGGTTTGACACAGTCTGTCACGTCCGGCTCCTGAGAAAGCTATCCACCTTCGGCTTCTCTAAGCAGGTCATCGGCTGGTTTGCCTCCTATCTCACTATGAGAGAGCAGGCCGTCGTTGGTGACAATAGCGAGCACTCCTCTCCGCAGCGTCTTAACATCGGCGTTCCGCAGGGCTTCGTTTTAGGTCCCTTGCTGTTCGCATTGTACATCAACGACATCGGTTTCTGCCTTGACTTCGATGTTTCCCATCTTATCTATGCGGATGATTTGCAAATTTACAGCCAATGCCACCTCAAAGAGCTCGACTCTTTTTTAAACAAAATCAGTGCTAATGCTAAGAGGATAATGGACAGGGCTGCGCAAAATAGGTTTAAACTCAATGTTAGTAAAACCAAAGCAATTGTCCTGGGCTTTCCCTACTACATAAACTTACTTCCCCTAACAGCTAACACTTACATTGATATCGGGGTTGTCCAGGTCAGCTTTGAATCCTCTGTGCGTAATCTGCGATTAGTGCTTGACTCTAAACTCACATGGAAAGAGCAAGTCACACAAGTGTGTAAGCGTGCTCACTCGCTAATGTACAGGCTCTAATTTTTCAGAAAGAGTACCAATTTCAGGTTACGCAAACATTTTGTGCAAACACTCCTTTTTCGAATCATTGACTACTGTTCTCTTGTATACTGTGACCTAACGGAGGAACTCGACTTAAAACCACAGAGACTCGTGAATACAGAGATTCGGTACATCTATGGTGTAAGGAAGGATCAGCACATCTCCTCGTACAGGCAGGAGCTGTATTGGCTAACCACTGCCGGACGCAGGAAGTACTTCACAGCTTGTTTCCTAAGTAAAATGTTTAACTCGGGCGTACTATCATATGTACTGGACATTTTTGACTTCCGCGTCGCACTCCCGCCTATGAGGGGCGAGGTGACACCTCTGGAAATTCATGCTTTCACGACAGAGACGCTGAGGAACTCATTCCATATCAGTGCCTCATACCTATGGAATAACCTGCCATCACACATCAGAAACACCTTAACCACCGCCACTTTCAAAAAACTTGCTAAAAACCACTTCTTCGAACTAGAAAACACATAAAACGTACACAGTCCACGCACATGCACACACACACACACACACACACACACACCACGTTTTCGCTCATTCCATTTTCATCATCGCCTCACTCTCTCACTATACATACTTCACCATGCCTCAATCTACTATCAACTATATTGTTTACTCTTTACTTATCTGTAACTCTGTAGACGTAATATCGTACAACACATTGCACGTAAAATAAATCTAATCTAATCTCTCTGTCTCTCTCTCTGTCTCTCTCTCTCTCTCTCTCTCTCTCTCTCTCTCTCTCTCTCTCTCTATATATATATATATATATATACTAATGGGGCTTCGCTCGCCAACCCCCCAGATTTGGTTGTGGTTTTAATTTTAAAACTATTTGTTATTTATTACTTGGTGTATTATTTAAATGAATGTACAAAAGTATTAAATATAAAATGAATATTTGATCATAGTAAGCACCGTAATTCAGAATTCACGTGCTAATGTTTTTTATCTGACGCTTTAGAAATTCATCATTTAAATTTATGTTTTGTTGGTTTTAAATTAACTTCAATTTTTTCTACAGTTCGGTATAACTGCGTGACGGTCGGTTTTTTCTCGATTCACTCCCTGGTAAAAATGTGTACCTAGCGAGCCTATAAGAAGTATTCACTTCAAAAATTAACTAAATAAGCTAAGATTTAGCAGCCAAAAATACGTTTAGAAAACTTAAGTTTGAATATATCGGGGCCAAAAATAGCCACGAAATGTATGACCAGTGCCTAGTCTCTAACGAATAAATACATTGATTGTCAACATATTTATTCGGCAATTTTTGTTTATCGTTAATCTTTTATTCTTGTGAGGTTCACAGAGACTATTTATTTTCATAACAAAATTTAATTTCCCAGTTAGCCTCATCTACGCATGCGCGAGTGACGTCACCAGAAGACTTCTGTTTGAAGCGCCACCACGCGGCGGCAGGTGTCTGAAAAAGTTTTCAGTATTTTCTGACTCCAAACTCCTATTTCGTTGACTCTCCTTCTCTACAGACTTCTTGATTTGTGTGTACACACAATTTATTGTATAAATTAATTATTAATTACGAACATTATTGTTCTTTTCTAATGAATGATTTTTACGTTATTTGGTGGGGGGTGGGGGCTCAGTGGGAGGGTTGCGTGGGGCGTGGGGGGTGTGGGAAGGGGCTTTCATATTTTCAAAAATAACATAAAAATGAATGATTTTTACGTTATTTGGTGGGGGGCACTGTGGGGGGTGTGGGGGGGGGGGG
>QLSS01000869.1:0-10025 GCA_024372645.1 Trichomalopsis sarcophagae | reverse complement strand
GAGATAGCGCGCAGGTTTTCTATACTATATATATATATATATATATATATCGGTTAATTTGGCACATGGCACACTATATAGCTTAGCGCAGGGCCAAGGGCAAAGCCCGATTGTCGCGCATATCTTGATCTCGATGGTCGTCTCGACGCACACCACACGCACGCACGATTGCATCTTGTGCACATTATTATTTCCAATAAATAAACGTTCTGAGGGCAGATGAAGCCCGAAGGTTCTCTATACATAAATTATTAGAGTGTCGTTATTATGCATGCTAAAACCCTTGCTTTCACTCATAAATAAGCCGAGCATAGAAAGACTCCTCCACGGTCCGTCAAGACGGAGATACTGAGTAGCCGAGTTCCTGGTAGTCACCCGACAATCTTCTTGTTAACGTGGTAGCCTTGCGCGTCGGTCCCTATGATCGGTGGGACACACTTATCTAATTTCGCGCCAGCAAGGCCACAACATTACAACATAGCTTTCATTCTTTCTACATATAGATCACGACACTTGTAGTACATCCTCCTCAGATTGCTTACCAATATGTTCCATATGGACTGTACCAAAATCTTGTAAGCTACTTACGTAAAAATAGTAACTTAAATTGTCCCTTTAATCACTCAAGTTTCCATATTTATTCGAATCCATTGTTTCATTCAGACTACTTCAACTGCGATGCCAGGTGGTTTCAAATGACTACAACTCTTACCAAATGCCACTAGGACAAAGAGTAAATCTAGTACCTCTTCTTAAGCATAATGATTCGTTGATTCTTCTCAATTTTTATAACTCATCTCATATTCCTTCAATTTAAAATCTTGATCTTGCAAGTGAATTGAAAGAAAATCGTCCGTTTTTATTAAATGAATTCATGTCATGTACATACATACTCTTTCTACATGTAATTTGCTACTCCTGCGACTGCTAATCCTTCTCAGATTGCTTACTGAACTGTTTCACAGGGACAGTACCCAAATCATGTAAGTCACTTAACCCATTAACGTCCAAAACAGAGAAATCGTAACTCTGTTTTCAACCGTAAATCTATCACATATTCCATGGACATATTCAAAGCAAACATACTTTTTCAGAAATTCAATATCGCGGCTAGAAAATGGTGTCTGAAGCTCAAAATTTTGCCCAAACTTTCACAAATTTTTTTCTCGAATATAATGCATTCGACGAAAAAATCAATAAGAATAAAAAGTGCTTAGAATCATACTGAAGCCTGAACGCGCCAAGCATCATACTGAATGGTCAGAAAATACTGTGCATCCGGTATGGTCGCACAAAGTTCATCGATAGTCTCAGCTATTTTCAAATGAAGTTGGCCGCCTTGCCTGCTACATTCGGTTTAGGTGAGACTACGAAAAAAGGCTGTTTTCCACACCTTTTCAACACGTCGGCTAACGCCGAATATCGTGGCGCCATACCAGATGCGCACTATTATTCGCCCGACACTATGTCGACGAGCGAGCGCGAGCAGTTCTTGCGGTGGCACAGTGAGATGCGTGCAGCGAACGCAATGTTTGATTTCCGCAAGGAAATCGTCGACTACTGTCCCATAGATGTGTCGATTCTACGTCGTGCGTGTGTGGCTTTCAGAAAAATTTTTCTTGAGGTCGAAGACACGGACCCGTTTGTAGTGGCTACTACAATCGCGTCCGCGTGCTCTCATCTCTATAGAACAAAATTCTTAAAGCCACAGAGTATCGGAATGGTCCCCAGGGTCGGGTATAGCCGCGCCGACAAGCACTTGCAAAAAGCCGTCGAGTGACTGCTAAATCGTGCATGCAGGCAGAGCGCGCGAATATCGGCTTCGCGAGGGATTTTTGGTCGATGGATTCTTACCATCTGCCAATCCAGCCGAAAAACTCATTGGTTTTGAATTTCAGGGCTGCTATACGCATGGCTGCCCTGAGTGTTTCAAAAACAATCGCAACAAGTCGAATGCCTGGGGTCGTACTTTCGACGCGTTGCTCGAGAGTACAAGCGCTAAAATCACGCAGATCCAACAGCTCGGTTACGAGACGCGCGAAATTTGGGAATGTGAGTTTGACAGAGTCAAGCGTGAAAACCCCGAAATCGCCAAGTACGTATCGGAGCATCCGCCCATCAGCAAAATAACGCTTAATCCTCGTGACGCGTTCTTCGGCGGACGGACCGAAAATTTCGTCGCAGTTTACGATGCTAAGCCAGGCGAGCGTATTCTGTATACAGATATATGCTCGCTGTATCCTTACATTTGTAAACGAAGCAGATTTCCGCTCGGTCATCCGAAGGTTTACGTCGGCGAGGAGTCTGATGAGCTGACGGGTGGCAATCTCAACAATTTTTCGGCCATAGATGGGCTGGTAAAATGTAAGGTTTTACCGCCGAGAAAATTGTATCAGCCTCTTTTGCCACTAAGAATGCACGGCAAATTTTTCTTCGCACTGTGCCGTACATGCTGCGAAGAGATGCGGCAGAGCGATTGTTGCCACCCGGATGCTAGCCAGCGCGAGTTCAGCGGAACCTGGGTGGCGGATGAGCTGCGAAAAGCCATCGAACTCGGCTACACTATAACTGAAATATTTGTCATATGGCAGTATAGTATGACCGAGTTCGATCCGCTCACAGGTGAAGGTGGACTTTTCGGTGGCTACATCGACACTTTCTTGCGATTAAAGCAGGAAGCATCGGAATTTCCAGCTTGGTGCGTCGACACGGAATCGAAAGCGCGTTACATTCGGATATCGCTCGAGCTGGAAAAAGTCGCGAAAAACCCTGGCCTGCGCACTGTTGCGAAGCTCTGTCTGAACTCTTTCTGGGGCAAGTTCGGACAGCGCGATAATTTAAAACAGACGGTGATCGTGAAGGAGCGCGAAGACCTCCTTAAACTTCTAACGGCCGAAGATAAGGAGGTCTTGAGTCTCCTGCTGGTCAACGAGCTGTGGAGTCTACTCCATATACGAACGCAGTCATAGCAGCCTACACGACAACTCTGGCCCGCTTGAAACTATATTCGTATTTGGAGAAGCTCGGCAAGCGAACGCTGTACTGCGACACTGATTCGTGCATATTTGTGTGCAACGATCAAAACGCACAAGAATACAGGCCCCCGTTAGGCTCGTTGCTCGGCGATATGACCGACGAGCTCGACGAAGGCACGTTTATCACGAGATTCCTCTCAGGCGGTCCGAAATTTTATGGCTTCAGAACCGTGAATTCGAGAACTGGCGAGGTATCCGAAAAATGTAAAGTCAAGGGTATATCGCTAAATTTCTCGAATTCTTTGAGAATAAATTATCCTAGCATTAAGAGTATGATTGAAAATTATTTTGAGTCTGATGAAGAGAACGAATGCATTAATCTTAAGTTTAATTCTATTAAAAGACTGACAGACCACACTGTTGTCACGCGAGAAGAGGTCAAATCGTGTAGCATAGTTCTAAAAAAGCGTAGGTATGTTACTCCCGGGTTATCGCTCCCGTATGGTTACAAAAGTTAAGTATAGTATGTAAATAAAAAAAGTAAATTTAAAAATTTCGTTTTTGTACTAGTTTTTAAGTAATAAATATTGTTCTGCGTTATGTTTAATATATTTATAATAAAAAAAAACAAAAAAAAATCTTAAAATGTTTCTTGTAATTATAACATCCTTCTCTCTCTCTCTCTCTCTCTCTCTCTCTCTCTCCTTTACCCACTCATCATCGCACGCTTACAGACGAGCCGTACATGCACGCGTAAAGACGGCTCGTCCGCGGATGCGGCCGCTAATATACGCGTATAAGCGGCCCGCGCGCCCGCCCGCGCCCGCCGCCGCCGCCCGGGGGTCGAGAAATAATATTAATAAAAAGCGCTTTTCGGGAAGAGAGCGCTTTAGTCTATAAGATGGATACGCGTTGGAAGCATCCTTTTACGGCGTGCATAGCAGGACCGACAGGAGCTGGAAAAAGCTGGTTTCTGAAAAAATTTCTCGAGCATCTGCCGGAGATGTGCGATGCTCGCTTCGACAGGGTTCTGCTCTACTATACCGAGTGGCAAGAGACGTACCGCAGTGAATTCAAAGTTGGCGGAAGTGCTGCTGTACCTATCGAGTTTCGAGAGGGACTTCCGCAGCGAAGCGATTACTCCGTGGATACGAAAAAGAAAAAATTACTGATTCTCGATGACTTGATGCGAAAATCATCGAACGATATAGTTCTGGATTTGTTCTCGCGTTCGTCTCATCATTTGAATTTGTCGGTCTTTCTGGTGACGCAGAATATTTTTCACCAGGGAAAGTCTCAGCGCGACATAAGTTTAAATTCAAAGTATCTTGTTATATTTAAAAATCCTCGCGACAGAGCTCAGATTCGGCATCTCGCGCGACAAATTTATCCGGAAGATCCGAGGTTTCTGCAGGAGGCTTACATAGACGCTACGCGCGGACCTCACTCGTATCTTTTTCTCGATCTAACTCAAGCGGCCGTGGACGAGTATAGGGTTCGCACGTGTATATTCCCAAGCGACGATATTCAGTACGCCTATGTGCCGAAATTCGGTAAAAAGTGAAAATACAAAATAGGCGTGCAGAGCTCTCGGCATAGACAGTAGGCGAGAAGCTATGGCACCAACAACATCGAGGAAGAAGAAACAGGCTGGCTGTTGTATACCCGTTGTGGCTACGCTCGACACGAAGCATTTCAACAGAAAACGAGTAGCTGTACTGAAAGCTCTTTGTCACACGGACGGCCAACAACGCACGGCTCTTTTACGCACAGCCGACAAGACACTCGTACGTTGCATATGCGAGTGCACTTTGAATATCTTGCAAGGTGTGATCAAAATCAAAGACTCGCATAAACGACGACTCAAAAAGCACAAAATTCATCAAGACAGTCGACACACCGATAAAGCTGATTGGAAACCCGGAAATAGTGAAAATTGGTAAAAATTTGACAGAGCCGAATAATACAGCGAAACGACGACTGCCTAGTAAAGAGAGCATCGACGCGTTGATGGAAATACACAACGCTAGCAACAGCAGCAGCGAATCACCGGCATCGCCTGCTTTGACGAGAAATCAAGCAAAGAACAAGTGGCTACGTCTCGCAACACTTTTAAGCATGGCATCGTACGAGCAGCAATACTACGATGTCTCGCACGAGGCTGGTTACGCGGGTGCGCGCAATCTCGTGCGTGTAAATCGAAAAGGCAAATTATTGAGCGCGGCTGACAAGCGGGAGAAAGAACGCATATACGAGTGGCTTAGTAATCAAGACGCCTATACTCTTCACAGACCCGTTAAGCGTAAATTTCCGCGATTAAGTTACAACGTGAGCAACATTGACGACGTATGGGAGTGCGATTTGCTTCAATTAACCACGATCAAAGAGAACAACGACGGATACTGTTACCTACTCGTAGTGGTGGATGTATTGAGTAAACACGCGTGGCTGGAGCCTCTACGCGATAAAACTACAGCCAACGTCACCGCAGCCTTCGGACGAATACTCGAACGCAGCAACGGTCGCGTTCAACGACTCTTGCAATCCGACAAGGGTAAGGAGTTTGTAGGCTCGACGTTTCAGGAATTTTTGAAAAAACGTAACATCAAATTCGGTACAGTTCGAAACCCCGATATCAAAGCGGCTGTAGTGGAAAGACTAAACCGTACTATACGCGAACGAATGTGGCGATACTTTTCACGCAATAACACGCAACGTTACATCGACGTGGTGCAGAAAATCATCGAGACTTACAATCATACGCAACACAGCGGTACAAAGATGCGACCCTGTGACGTGAGCATCTACAATGCTGCAAAAGCGCGCGAAAATTTAGCGAAAAGAGCTTGTCTGCAATCGACTTACAAGAATCGCGAAAAGATGGCGTCAGGCGTAATCAATAAATACAAGCCCGGATCTTACGTACGCATTAGTCGCACAAAAAATACTTTCGAGAAGGGATACGAAAAAAATTTTAGCGAGGAAGTTTTCAAGATTAAGCGCATATCCAACAGACAGCAGTTACCAACGTTTATCCTGGAAGATTTGAACGGTGAGGAGATTGACGTCTTTTTCTATCTCGAGGAGCTCGCTCACGTTGGCACGTCGGCATGTCGGACGCTGCTGAGCAATTCAAAATAGAACGCGTAATTCGTACAAAGGGTCGTGGCTCGAAGAAGCAGCTACTCGTCAAGTGGGCTGGCTATCCGGACAAATTCAACTCGTGGATCAAAGCCTCTGAAGTACAAAAAATTTAAAAATGGACCAGAACGATTTTTACCTAGTTCTGCCTAGCAACAGAAGTATGACGTACTACAACGAAAACGCCACCAGCTGCTTTACAACGCAGCTCTCGCGCAAGCTCAGACTCAGCGGGAATTGGTCCGTTGCGCTCGTCGAAATTCACGTGCCGAGCACTGTCGTGCACATTCAAGAATCGGACGCCTTTAACACGTTTAAACAGTCGGAAAAGGCAAAGCAGGAAACGCATTTTTTTCCGCACGAAACACATTTATTTACGACAAGATCGAGCAACTAACCAACGAAATAAATAAATCAGCCGCCTTTCACGATCATCTGCGTCTCGAAGTTGCACCCTTTCAAAAGGGCTACTACATGCTACAGCGCAAGTGTGCCTGCGATGATCAGCATCAGATAACGTTTAACGAAAAAATTTGTCGTATTTTCGGTTTCGAAGATTCCGAGACTCGGCGAAAAAACGGCACCTTTGTCACATCGTCAATGGGCAGTGTAGTCGCGCTAGGAAACAGACCAGCATCGCTTTCCCGAGCTATACCCGATCAGCTCTACGTGTACACGGATGTATGCGAGCCACACACTGTCGGCGACACTCAAGCTGCTCTACTGCGTATAGTTTCCGTGGACCGTGCAAAGTACACATTTGGCAGTAATATCGTGAGACATTTTGCACCTGCTCATTATATTCCGCTTTTACATCACAGTTTTCGCTCGATCGTCATAGATAAAAGGGATCAGCTCGGAGTGCGAATACCATTCGAATATGGAACGCTGACGGTTACGCTTCACTTTAAACGTAATCGCTAGAGAGAGAGAGAGAGAGAGAGAGAGAGCAACGCTATGTCACGATGAGTCACTACATACGCTACTACGACGAGCAAGTAGGCGGTGGAGGAGTGAGACACGTCTATTCCGGTTCAACGTATCAGCGCGGACGAGGTGTAGGTGCATGGCTCGGAGGTTTATTTCTCAAAATTCTTCCGTACATCGCTTCTGGTGCCAGAGCTGTGCGCAAAGAGGCTGTGCGCACAGGCATCAACGTGTTGGACGACGTTGCAAACAAAGGCTCGAATTTCAAGGAGGCGTTCAAATATCGTACTAAAGAGTCTGGACAAAAATTGAAGAGAAAAGCCGGTGAAAAGATAGCAGAAATGATGAAAGGTTCTGGTTATAAATCACGCGCAATGCATCGAAGGCGTCAGTTGAGAAAGACGCGTACATCGAGTACAATCGGCTGTAGCAAAAAACGAAAACAACATACGTCAGGACGGAAGAAGAGAGTCACGCGAAAAACGAAGAAGAGGCCTAAAAACAGAAGTACTCAGCAGCAGAGTTTGAGAAGTGTTACGGATATTTTTGGTCCTAGGCGTATTTAGTTTGGGGTAAAAATGGCATTTTTACATTCTCACTCGACGGAATGCATGTCCAGCGAGCTGGATCTTTTCACGCTACCAGCCACTCAAACGTCAATTGAAAGCAGCAGCTTTCTGCATTATAAGCCTGTGTCGTCTCTTAGCGAAGATGTCGACGCACCATTGGAATTCGTCGTGCCGGCAGGTAGCGAGCATTACTTTGATCTGGCTCCCACTATGCTTCATGTTCAAGCTAAAATCGTACCCGCTGACGAGGCTACGGCAACGGCCGAAGACCTTAAAGTCGGACCGATCAACAATTTCCAGAAAATTGTTTCGCCGCCTAATAACGCCTATCCTTACAGAGCGTACATCGAGACGCTTCTCAACTACGCTCCGGCTGCTAAAGAGTCACATCTTACAGCGAGTCTGTGGTACGACGACACGAGCGGCGGTTTCGATTCACCAGCTAATGCGGTGAGCACTGCCACAGCACCTATTATCGTGAACAAAGGGATGGAAAATCGCAAATATTTTACACAGAATCGACGATACTTTGACATGATTGGACATTTGCATCACGACCTCTTTAATCAGGATAAAATGCTGATTAATGGCGTAGAAATGCGCGTACGTCTAGTGAGGAGTAAGGATGCTTTTTGTCTGATGGACGCGACAGCCGATGGAAAATTCAAACTCAGCATCAAAGAAGCTACACTCATAGTTCGCAGAGTAAAAATCAGTCCTGGAGTTTTACTGGCTCATGCACAAGCGTTATCGAAAACCACGGCTAAATATCCCATAACGAGAGTCGAAGTTAAGTCGTTTACTCTTCACTCGGGAATATTGGGCGATTCGATCGACAACGTTATACACGGTCAGCTGCCGAAGAGAATAATCTTGGGCTTTGTGGAGAACAAAGCATTCAACGGAAACCGCGCGTTAAACCCTTTTTATTTTCAACACTTCTCTATAAATTATATTTCTCTCTACGTCGACGGTGTACAAATTCCAAGCAAACCTTTGCAGCCACGTTTCACGGGTCTCGACAAACTCTACATTGACGCTTTTCAAACTCTTTACACGGGCACAGGCGTGCATTTTCTCAACGAAGGTTTTGGCATCAATCACTACAACTATTACAAAGGCAATTTTTTGACGGCCTTCGATCTCACTCCTGATTTATCGGCACACTGTGCCACACATTGGAATCTCGTGCGCTCGGGTAGCATACGCATAGAGGTGAGATTTGAGACGGCTCTTCTCACTGATATCAACTGTATCGTTTACGCAGAGTACGACAACGTTCTGGAAATCGACTCTAACCGCCAAATCATAACGGATTTTAGCGCTTGATGCGCACGCACACTCGATCGCAGCGCCTCAAACAAAATTTTTTTTTTTCGATTTGCGCTTCATAAGGCGAGCGCGCTGACGGTATGCAGTTAGTATCCCTCTCGAAACAACCACCACCTAACGTACTCGAGCAGCAACAGCATCATGACGGACTACGTGATCGATATTCAAGGCCTTCGGAACATAAATAAAAAATTTATTCCCAAAGAAGTCGGAGTTTTATCGCTCCAGAGCCGCATAGTTGATCATTGGATCATTCGCGCGCCGTGCAGATTTACCGAATTACCCTTGGACATGCAGCAGACGAATAATTACTGCACTCTCGATGTACACGGTTTAGAGTGGCACGACGGAGATATCTCCTTCAAGAGTTTGCGTCGTAATCTATGCAACTTGGTGAAAGACGCGCGCCGTATATACGTGCCGGGCCAGGCAAAAGCCAAGTTTTTGGAAAAAGTAGTGGCTCGAAGAATCATACATTTAGAAGATTTTAGTGCGCCTTCGTTTGACGAACTCTCTGTGCAATTCCCTAATGTCTTGCTGTGCACCAGCCACGGTATCAAGAAATTCGAGAAGAAGAAACATTTTTGCGCACTGCGTCGAGCCTATCAAATCAGAAGGTGGATACACTCAATCGTTGCCAGTCCTCATCGAAGCGACCCGTACGACATAAATAGCCAAGTAATGTACCAAGCTATATTAGATTACGATCGGCTGCAGATGGAGAGATATCACTATCCCGAAAGATTGCGTGCTAGCGACGTTGTGGACGGAATTAAAAAAGAAGCTGACGAAAAAAAGACGGTGCGGAAGAAGAAGAGTACGTAGATGCACCATCAACTTGAATACGCGTCAAATAATCCCAGCTATTAGAGGATTAAAAGCCGATTCAATAGGAGTTTACGCTGCTAATCACGTTCCGAAATTGCTATCCACACCGACAGCTATTGTAACGAATCTCGACACGTCCGATCAGCCAGGATCACACTGGGTTGCCATCTTTATAGATAAAAATGGATACGGAATTTACTTTGACAGCTACGGAGTTGCACCCGTATCAAAGCATCATCTTGATCGACTCGGA
>QLSS01000868.1:0-26731 GCA_024372645.1 Trichomalopsis sarcophagae | reverse complement strand
ATATGTATATATATATATGGAAAATTTTAAAATACTAATGACTCCTATAATTTTTGTATAAGATTTCTTATAAAGTTTACGTATGAATGCACTTTTAATTAAGAGTGTATTTTTTATATTTTTGGTATGATACAAATTTTAAGAATTCTGAAATGTCATTGTTTGAAATTATCTAATCTTGTTAAAACTGTCAAAATAATATATAAATTAATAGTTTAAAATTATAGAATTTTAAAATGAATCATCAAAGAAACTCTCCAAATAAATGGAAAAAAAAATCAGGAAGTAAATGTTTTAATTTTATATAGCTTGCCAAACATTTTAAAATTGAAAATTTATTCATGGATCTAATTTTTTATTTAAGGATAAAATAAAAAAATAACCTCAGGGGTAAAACAATCAAGAAAAAAATTTTTCTTCTTAAATCTCGAAACACGTCAACTTTAATTTCTTATTTTCTTGATGGTAGTGCAATTTTCAACCAAATCTAGCCGATTTGATCAATTTTATGTTGAAAAAATAGCGAAAAATTGCACATTTACCGCTAAAAAAAACAGGGTTTGACACCCTTCTAGGTAAAAGTTGCGCCTACAGTAGCCTCTTTTTATAATAAAGAATTTAGCGTTGGTTTTATTTAAAAACTCCAAATAATTTTGAGATATTAGAAAAAACCTGTTTTTGAGGGTAAACTTCAAGGGTGATTTTCACCCCTTAAATCGACGAGTTAGCACGTAAGAATAAACACGTGTGTAATATTTTCTCGAGTACTACAACATATCACAAAATGAGCAAAATCGGTGAGGTACACCTGGGGACCCTTCCTTGTAAGTTCACAACCGATAATGCAGTAGAACAATATTATTAGTTGACGACACCCACTTACAAACGTCTTGTGGTTGATGTTGCAAGGATCAGAATGTCGCTTGAAGTGGTGTATAAGGTAAATAGGGCATGTCGCTGTAAGAAGCCTTCCATTTTGATATTTTGACAACCTTATACATTTTGATCGGATACCATAACTTTCAAGATTCTAGCATTCTTAATATCAAAAGTGTATAAAGAAATCTAGAACAAAATAATACTAGAAAACACCGAATCATCTAAAATTATTTGTAACAATAAAAAAAAAAACTGCAAACTTTACACATTATAATATATGTAAGCAAGCACAAACATCTTGTCGTTAATAGGGCATGTCGCCATACCAGACCTTCTGACCATATATATTAAGATCAGGTACCGCAAGTTTCGAGATTCTGGCATCAACTAAGTAAATAACAGAGAAAGTAATGCAATAATTTTATAAATTGACAACACCAACTTATTAATGCGGTGTAGTATATGTAGCAAGGTTAGGCATGTCGCTGTAATGAGTGAACTGGGTAAATAAGGCATGTCGCCGCAAGCGGCTTTCTGAGCTTACAAATTTAGATCAGATACCGTGACTTTCTAGATTTTATCATTCCCGGATTTATAATTCGTAAAATTGATTACTTGCATTAACGGTTTATTTATGAAACTAAATTCCGTTCTAGAAAATATTTAAGTCAAGATTTAAAAGGATTTCGAATCAGAAAATTGTCCCTATGTTGTATAATAGCACATTGCTGGTTATGGTTCGATTTCGCCCTGTAATACTTTTGTTATTTAGCCTATATCCTGGTGCTACTTTATTAGGGTTTGTACACATCGACAAGTAAGGAAGACCCGGCCTGTCGATAAGCGGTCAAACGAGAGGACGTTGGCTCCAGCGAGTGAGCCAGCAACACCACCGGCTCAGAGTGTGTGTGAGTGTGTGGTGTGCGTCTACCGAGAACGGCGACTGCGAGTAAGTAGGGCTGAGCCCTTTTTTCTGTATCGCGTCAGCGGTAGCAGCAGCTACAGCTTTGCGACTTGGTGCAGCAACACCGAGTAACGACCTTCTCGTTCGCCGCGCGCGTAAGTTTCGCGAGATACTCTCTACGCTACTATATAATATATATATATATATATATATATATATATATATATATATATATATATATATTATAAAAAGATTTCACCGCCGCCGCCTCCACCGTAAGTTCTGCTCCCCCCTTCCTGCTCCCGCCTTTCTGCTCCCCCCTTTCTGCTCCCCTCTTTTCGGCCGTGGTTATGGGAATAGTGGATCTCCCAGAAATCGGTTTGCAATTATGGTAATTTCATTTAAATTGGTTGGAATCGGTGTCTCTGCACTTCCTATACAATTATCGCCGAGACGAGAAGATAATATACAGCGACGCATCCCTTCTCGTCACCTTGATCGTTGCAGCTCAGCTCCTCTTCGCGGCGGATTTACTTTCGGCATTAGTTCTGTTATACACTTGATTTTCCGGCTGCTTCAATTATAGCGTGAAATACATTACGGCGTCAAATTCGCCGATGATTGAATTACGCATGCGTGAGAAATCGCGCTTTCTTATTTACAAATGAAAAATGTTGAAGTATATGGGAATTTAACTTTTATTTTATACACATTTAAGAAATACTTCTTACTTATATAAAGGGGATTTTGGGATAAAAACTATGTTACGTGTTCGACGTTGTTGCAACAGATCGTATCTTGTCACGTAGCTGGATCACGCGCTTCAGTGACTTATTTTACAGTGCAGTCAACCTGTAAGCGCAAACGAACTTTATATATGCACACTTTAGTATTGGTAAAGTATACAGTTGCCGATTTTGTAAATTTTTTGAAGTGTCAAGTTTGTTCTGTACCTTGCTTCTCGTTGGAGTCGAAAGCGAGAACTTCTCTGTTAGGCATTGGCTGCGATTTAAGGAACAAACGGTTGTGCTTGTTGGAAGATTTAGACGAATACATCTAATTGAATTTTTTCTAGATCAGACTTCTTAATGGGGTTTTCTTAAGATTTTTCCAAACAGCCCCAGAGGCTCCACACCGTAGTTCGTCGCGTAACTGGATTGCGGGTCTCAGGGACTCACTCGACAGTGCACCGAACCTGTAAGCGGAAACGCACTTTATATATGCATACTTTAGTATTTAGTATTATCGGTTTTGATTTAATATTGGTAAAGTATACAGTTGTTCATTTTATAACTTTTTAAAGTGGTAAGTTTAATGTATACCTTGCTCCTTGCTGCAGTCGAAAACGAGGGCTTCTCCGTAAGGTATTAACTGAGATTTTATGAACAAAAGGGAAGTGCTTGTTGGTAAATTTCGAGACACACATATGGTTGGATTTTTCTGAAACAGTTTATTTGTAGGATATATGACTGGGTCAGACTTCTTAATGAGAATTCATACATCTGATGTTTTTTTTTCATTTATTTCTAATGAAATATTCGTCAATTGAGAATTTCTTTTCAAACTATATTTTGTATTATCTCTGGATTATCGCATCTATTTTCAATAAATAATTTTTCAGGGTTTCGACAACGTGAAAGAGCTACATATAATTGTCCATGTGAAAATAAAGGTCGACGAATATATATTCCTACAGATTCGAAACTTTGACCTTGAGATTTATTTATTGTCATAGCGAAAGCTAAAACAATGGGAAATTGTCGTCGACGAAGTATAAACAGTAAAATTGTAAAATCTCCTGAGTCTAGAATTATTTTTGGAATAAAAACTATGCTATTTTTTTTATCACCAGTTATAATTTTAGGTTTGATACTATATTTAAACAATTCAATGATTTGTAATATTGTCCCGTTGCAAAGGCCATCACTAATGTTTAAATTTCTAATAAGCATGACAATAGCTCCTACTTTTAATGATAATTTACGTACTGGAAATCTTGGAAATGTCAAAGAATGTAAATATTCAGTTGGGTATTTCAGTTCTGAATCTGTATTCTAAGTCTGATCGGTTCCTTTGTCAGATGCTGTATCTATACTGTAATATGATTTCTTCACTTCTAATTTTTCGGAGAACCTTGTTAATTATTTTATATATGTCTTCATTGAATGAACAAAGAATTACACGATTTGAAAGATCATCGTCTTTTTTTATGATAGTTCCAAAAATCTTATAACAAACATTTGAAGTTTTCCATTTTTCAGGAATTTGAAAATTTTTAATAATACCATTACCAAATGTGTCAAATGTTTAATAAAACCATTATCATATGATATGTTTTGAAATTTGTCCATAAAGTAAAATTTTTAACTGCACATTCTAATATTGTATCTTTTGTTCCATACTTTAGAACAGGGAGAGTTTGACGCCAATCTCCACCACATATGAACGTATTATTAGCAAAAGGTTCAGTACTTCTACATAAGTGACAAACTGTATTATTAATAATTTCTATAGCTTCTTTGGGAATAGTAGGACTTTCATCTGAAATATATACTTTACATCGAATGTGTTTTTGTTTGTCAATTGAATTCAGATATCCTATTATTAATTCTTTCAAATTAAATGGTAATCCGAAAGTTCTATGAGTTGTCATTCCTTTATAAAGTAGTACAGCTGCTATACCGGACCATGCCATTGTTATAACTTCTATTCCTTTACTCAAAAAGTAGTAAATCAAGACGGTATACAAAAAAAGTTTTACCTGTCCCACCTGGACCATCAATGTAAATTAAAAACTGTGTATCAAAATTTTTAATTATGTCATCGAACATTTCTTTTTAATCTTTATTTAGTTGTAAATAAAGTTTGTCAAATAATACTTTATAATTTTGACAATCCTCATTAGTTAAATTTTCAATAACTGTAGTATTTGGTTGTGGAAGTCCGAATTCTGAACATTTGTAATTTTCAAAGTTTAATTCATCTGGTACATCATCGTCTGAGAAGTGCGAGGGTATTTTTAATTGTATCTCTATCTCCGTGTCTGATTCAGTTGTATAGATACGTCTATCCATTTCATATCTTTTCATGCTTTCTTCGAACCTATTTCTTGCTTCTTCTACTTCTTCTCTCGTCAGGGTTGTTTTGATAGATAGGTTATCTATTGACTCTTCTTCGGTATTTTGTTCGTTTTAGGATGTTTCTACTGCACTCACATCTATAGCGATGTTGCTTATGGTTTTGTCTTAGCTTTCTCCTGAAGAAAATACTTCTTTGTCTTGTGTTTCTCCTTCTGTTGTTTTCGAGTCTTCTTGTCGCAATCCACTGTACCTGGGATCAGGTATTGGAAGTTTGCCCAATTCACTGTCTTCATTGGCTGTGGAAGATAGCCAAGATTTTCTGGATGGGTTGACTGTCATCGATGTATCTGAATCTGCATCACTTGAACTTTCGGAAATTTCTCTTTGTTTTACGATAGTAGCTTTAGATGATGATAGTTCAGTCTCAGCTGCCTTTTCTGTTTTTGTTTCTCTTCCCAATATGGCCGTTTTGGATACTTTTGCTATTGCGCCCTGATTGATGTACTGCCCAACTGGACTTTGTGTTTGCGTACGTTTTGCTCTAGTTCTTTGTGCTATTACGCTGTGTCCGACTTAGGTGCTTCTTTATTAGTTTTGGAGCCTATTGGTCTCCCTCTTCCTCTGGGCTTACTTGTTATGTCACCTGCTGATTGTATTCAGCTTCGTGGTTGTATTGCTGTTTTGGATGACATTGTGGCGCTTGCTGATGATTTTTCTTGTTTCTTTTGTTTCTCTTCTATGACCATCACTTTGATGCTGGGTAGGTTCTTGTTAATTTCTTCTTCAGTCATTTCTTGCGGGTTTCGTGATAGCTCATCAGCATTTTTATTTAATTTGCCTGGTTTATATTTAAAGGTATATTCATATCCGGTGAATCTGAACATCCATCTCATTAATCTTTGTCCTGGTTCTTTTCTGCTATGCATCCAGTTCAGTGGTTCATGATCGCTCACTAGCGTGAATTTTCTACATAACGAATATGGTCAAAATTGGTGCAAGGCATATAATACTGCAAGACACTCTTTTTCTGTGGTCGAATAATTTCTTTCAGCTTTGTTGAGCGCTCTGGATAAATATTGTACTGGGTGATGAAATCCGTCTTTCTCTTGACTGAGTACAGCACCGATGGCGTAATCAGAAGCACCTGTAGTTAATATAAATTCTTTATCAAAGTCCGGAAATTATAGAATTGGTTCTTTCATTAAACATTCTTTTAGTTGCTGATAACTATTTTCATACTCTTCTGTCCATTCAAATTTCACATTTTTCATTAATAAGTCGTTGAGAGGTTTTGCGATTTTTGCAAAGTCTTTTATGTATTTTCTGTAGTAACCAGGCTCTATGCCTCTAGCGCTTATAATGAGTCCTAGGAATCCGACTTCTCTTCTAAAGAACTCTATTTTGTCTGGTTGCAATATTAGTTTCGCATATCTAAGTCTCTCCATAAGATTTCTAATTCTTTGTTCGTGTTCTTGAAGATCTTTACTATATACTATTATAACGTCTAAATAGACCAACATCTCTATGTTTTGCAAACCTCTGAGTACCTTCTCCATTAGTCGTTGGAATGTAGCCGTTGCATTTTTCAATCCTTCAGGCATTCTAGTATATTCGTAGTGACCATTTATGGTTGTGAAAGCCGTTTTGTAACAAACTTCTGGGGCCATTGGTATTTGTTGAAAATCTCTTGCAAGATCAAAAATGGAAAAATATGTGGCTCCTCCCAATTGATCCATTATATCAGCGATGTTGGGTAGAGGGTAAGCATCTCTGATCATCTTTTTGTTGAGTTCTCGGAAATCAATCACCATTCTCCATCTTGGGTTTCCATGACTATCAGGCTTCTTGGGTACTATCCATATTGGCGAGTTGCATGGCGAATTTAATTCTCTAATGATTCTGTCTCGTAATTTCTTTTCTACACTTTCTCTAACCACTTGCTTGTGTTTCGGTAGATGCCTGTATTGTTTTGTGTTTATTGGTATATCGTTTTCTAGATGGATATGTTGCTGAATCATGTCTGTGCATGGTAATTTGTAGCCAGGCAATAGAAATTTGTCTAAATAATCCTCTATAATACGATCTACAATTTTTAGTTCTTCTTCATTCAGGTGATTTCTTCTAGTAGCTTCCTTCACTTTCTCTAATCGTTTAATTTTATCGACTATAATTTCGCCGTTAAATCACTATCTGTCTCTTCTAACAATTCTGGTTCAGTCGCGAACGGTATGAGTTCTTTGGCATCAACTTCTATGGTGACATCACGTTCACTTGTATTTATTGCTAGCATTTTGCATGTGTTGTTATCATTGATTACTACTCCTTCTCCCAGAAACACGTCTTTGTTTCCTACATCTATTCTTGGAATATATCTTTCTTTCAATTCAGTTTTGATTAAATTGATTCTGACGACTTGTCTCATTCTGGCTTTTATGATGCGTTTTGTTTTCATGGGTACGTCTACATTCTCTGAAGCATTCACGTTGTATGATTCTTTGTTACTATTTCTCTCCTCAACTTGTAGTATGTCACTTGATTTATAATGGTTGTGTGCTCTTTTTCTTTGCTCTCTGTATTCTTTTTCTTGCCCCAAAAATGGTATGGGGTGCATTACGTCTCCGCTCACCACCAGAGCGTTGTTGTGATAAGAGATGACAGCTTCTTCTTTCTTTAAGTAATTTCTTCCTAGTAATCCATCGTGTGGTGTTGGAAAGTCGTCTCTAACTATGTGAAATTTTACTGGACTATTCTTGATGAGTAGGTAAACAGTTACTATAGTTGGAACTGTTTCCGCAGTAATCCCTCCAAGCCATCGTACATCTTGCATGTTTATCGGCATGTTGTCGACTATGAACCCTAATTTTACTAAATTTACCGTTGCTCCATTGTCTACCGTGAACGTCATCCGTGGTTTACTGGTCCCTTCTGGTAGTCGTATTTTCACTGCTGTTAGTTCATCATTTTCCCAATTAAACTCTTCAGGTCCCGTGCCGTTGGCTGGACACATTCTTGAAAATCGGGCTGTTTTGTTAGGATCGTCATTACCGGTGCTCTCTGTGCTCCGTAGTTGTTCTGGCTGTTCTGATTCGGGTTCTGTTTGCCTTGATTGTAGTTCTACATCTGTTGTTGGTATTTGTGCTGATCTGGATCCTGTTGTCTCTGGTTTTGATTTTGTTCCTGGCTCGTCATTCTTTCTCCATGACGAGCCCCTTGAAAGTTTAAATTCTCTCTTTCGTTTTCATTTTGTTGATAGTTTCTTCCGTTGCCGCCTCTCCAATTATTTGGATAATTATTATTACTCTCTCGTCTATCTGGACCACTGGGTTGATAATCTTCGCGACGTCCATTTTCGTGGTTAAAGATTTGCCTTCGATTTCCTTGTCCATTGTTTCTGTTCCATGACGGCCAATTACTTCCTCCTTGTCGAATGCTGTTGGTATTCCCCCGTTGGTATCCTCCTCTGCCATAATTGTTATAATTACCATTGCCTCTTTCATGCCCGTTACGATAGTAGTTGTTTTGATATTAATTATTTCTTCCGTAGTTATTTGATGGTTCTCTTTGTTAGGGTTGGTTTACATACCCCATATAGTCTTCCTGTTCATTTACATAACCTATGTAGTTCTGTTCTCTGTGATTTCGCTCGTCATATCTATTCTGGCTTCTGTATCCCTCTTGTCCTCTATTATTGTATCCACCTTCATTTCCATATCCATTATTATAAGAGTTGTGTCCATTATAATAATTTCGAGTTATTCGTGGCCTTGAATCTGGTATAATCCTTGCTTCCATGCGTGATTCCAATCGTACAGCTTCCTCGTATGCTTCTTGCAGATTTTTAGGTCCAATCATGTCTACTCGTTCGGATAAGTTTGCTGGCAATCCTTTTATATATATATATGTCAATTGCTAAAATTTCCAGTGGTTCCATCATTTATCAAGGTTCTCTTCTCCCTTTTCTTCCTTTAGAGCGTTTTTGTCGCTGCTCAATATCACATTCAATTCGTCATAAAAATCTCCCATTGTGTCGCCTTGTCTCATTCTCAGCGTATGTATATGCGTGTGTTGTAATAGCTGAAATCTCTTCCTGGACCAAATCTCTGTTTTAAATGCTTAATCAACTCATCTATTGTTGTTATGGTTTTATTATTTAAACTCTTTTTCGCTGATCCGGTTATTCTTTGCAGCACATTCCGCATAAACTGTGGCCTGATGTCGTTAGTTTCATTTGCATTCAAATCTTGAATGTAATCTCTTGGCTTGGTGTGCCTTCCATCAAAACTTGGTATGTGTAACGTGGTATGCCGCTTATGCAATTCATCAGCGCAAAACTATTAGCCATTGTAGTAGCTAGCGCGGCAGCCGTTTGATCACCCGCACTATTTTCGTCAGGCATGTTAAATGTGTCACTTTAAATAAATTATCTGTCTTTCTAAATATATATATATATATATATATATATATATGTTCTTTAATACTGCTTAATAATCTATGACACTATCTGTGCACGATATTCTTGAATTTTCCTTATCTCTCATTAAACCAAATTCTTATTTATTGCCCAATATGCTTATGCCCTGCTTGTATATGTCTTATCACGAATGATACTTATGGGGAAAAATTATAATGTGTGTCTCCCGTATGTTAATTAAACTAAATTATAGAAACATTATGGCAACAAAAAAATTATAGGGACTCCTAATTCTATTTAAATGGTTGATAATAATGATAATAATCAATAATAATAATAATGATTGGTTAGTTTCGCATATACGTGCCGGACCTAGTTGGTCTGACCGAAAAGAGTCATCAAATTGTGGACCTTTTGAAACGAAGGCTGAAGCATAGAAATTCAGGATAGGTAAATTTCTAAAAATAAATTCTTAAAATGTTCTAATTGACTTGTTGAACCACAAAAGATAAACAATGGTTAATTTTGTGGAGAGCAAAAAAAAACTAAATTTTCAAAACCCAGTTTCGAAATTAGTTTGTTAATAATTAATGGTAATAAGATAAGATAAGTAGTAGTCAGATAAGTTTACTTTTACAACTTTATATTTCACTCACTCAAGTAACTCAAGAACTGTTGCTTTGTGTAAAATTGTTTGTCTTTCTTTTTCAGCTTTCCATGCAGTCAGCAGTGGTTTCACTTTTCTTAAACATTTTCAAGATCAAGCAGGACAATGCTGACTTTGTGTGATGTCACGGGTAGTTTGTGTAACCAGATGCCTTTTCTCTCTCTGTCTGTTCTTTGATTTAAACACTTCAATTTTTTTCTTTCCTTTTTTATAATAAATTATTGCTCGTGTCCTGGTTTTCAGAGATCAATAAAATGTTAAATTACCTTGTAATAGTGCAAAAATCTATGTCAAAATCTTGTTGTTTAGTCAAATCTGCGTCTCTATACTCAAAAGTTTCAATCTATTTGCAATAATAATCTTAATATAGACAAAAGTTGAGCTTGATCCCGGACGAACCCCCAGTTTTGTTAGGGTAGAACATAATTCACCAACTAACAATTAAATTATCTTGAATACTACGGTTGCTCGTTAACTCTCCCATACGGAGGAGATCAGTGTGACTAATTATCACACCAGAACTGTTTGAGTTTATCAAAATAAATAATAAAATTTAGAAATCCTTGGTGAAACAAACTTACTTGTTATTGATGTGGGTAACTCGTGGAAAATATTTGAACGTCAATTGCGATTAATGCAACCTTCAAACACCTATATATGTATGTTGCAGCTACGCTCGTTCTTGTAACGTGTTTCTCCGATTAGTACAATGACGACAGAATAAGCAGAATTCGTTTTCATAAAAGACCAACACTGATATTAGACTTTTCAAACTTTATTTTTATTCTTTTGACAACACGCAAATGAGCGACAATAGTCAGTTATAATAACACAAATTAAGAAAGGTAGCGTAAGACTCAAATTTAGATTCAAATTTTAATACTCAATTAAAACGACTTATGTCTAGTAGTGGACACACAGGAAAAAACTCAAAGTTAAAAATTCAACGTCTTTACTCTAGACGATTACACACTGTAATGAAGATTGGGGGAGGTGACGCTAAAGAGAGAGCGTAGAACCTTAGTCCCACGCAGGGTGCTTACTTCTCCTCTCTTCGCACTTCAGCTTAGCCGCGCTCTCTGTCTTACGCATTAGGCCTTATGGGCCTGTGCTATGGTCAGCGGCTAAACTGCAGCGTCGGCTGTGCAAGCGCTTCAGCCGAGGGAAGAGAAGTTAGTTTATGATTTCGGGTACATTCCTTGACGCTTAGTTAAGCGTCAAAGTTTCTGGATTTTTCCTACTGTCTTGTATAATTTTTATATAATGTTTCTGAATGATTTATCCAGGAACTTCGTCACTTAACATGGAAACATGATTGAAAAAATCATTGGATCAATATGGAATGAAAGTTTATTAATTATACACATATTCGATTCAATAGGAGGTCGATATTTTGGATAAATACAAAGATCGCAATTTAAAGGAATATCGCCATCTTTTGAAGTTATCAGAGCAGCACATTCTCCTGTTGATGGTGTATTGTATCTACGTCTGTCTAAACGAATGTTTCGTGTAAAATATAATTTATACTCTATTAAATTTTGAGTTTTCAATAATTCATGTAAAGTTTTATAGTTTTTTGTATATAGATTATTTTCTAACACTCGAGTAATAATTTGCACATGCGATTTAACTAATTGCTGATTTTTTTGTAATCTTATTTCAATAGCTTCCCAATCATCGTAGATATAAATTTGACCATTTCGTGGATTGTTATCTATAGATGTTATTGTATTCGAAGATACACGACAAACTTTTCTTTTATTTTTAATTTATATTTGAATTCTTTAGCCTTGAAAGAAGCAAAAGAAAAAATGTTATTGTAATAACGAATTAGATCTTTAAACTTTCTGTCATTAAAAATTAACTCTTTCAAACGATCATCAAAATCACTTAAAATTGGTCATTTAATTTTAACGTTATGACAACAACTTTTTTCGAAAATTCGGCATTACAATGTGGACAAAAATAATCCATCGCTCCAAAATCAGAAATTTTAATTATTGGCGTTAAATTTTTACGTAATTTGTCAGTAATACGTCTTTTACTACGAATAAGAGTCATGTTTTCTACTCTATCTGTGTTCTGTTTGTTTTGTACACGATGGTCGTTCATATGTTCTACTCTATCTTTTACCCTTTTCTTTGCTATGCGATCTTCATTCATATTTTCCGTTTGATCGTTCTTCCTTTTTTTTCCTATTCTTTTTTCGTTCATATTTCCTACTCTGTCTTTTGGCTTTTTCATCTCTGCGCGATCTTCGTCCACATTTTTTACTCCGTCTTTTGCTTTTTTCTTCTCTGCGCGATCTTCATCCATATTTTTTACTCTGTACTTTGCTTTTTTCGTCTCTGTCCGATTTTCATTCATATGTTCTACTCTATCTCTTGCCTTTTTCTTCTCTGCGCTATCTTTGTCCATATTTTACACTCTGTCTTTCATTCTCTTTTTTTCTAAACGAATTGCATTCATATAATCTACCTGATCTTTTTTTCTTTTATTTTGCAAACGTTTAACACCCATACTACTCTTCCTATCTTTATTCCTATTCTTTTCTAATCTAATTAGATCTGTATTTCTTATTAAAACATTCATTCTCTTCCAATGAATTCATGTTATTCATACATTCATGTTATTTTTCTTTTTCATATAATATTCTTTGGATTTCATTTTTTTACAATCTATCAAGAAATTATGGTTTTTGCTATTTAATAAAACATTATAATGGCCTTTGTCAATAGAACCAGTAAGATGTAAATTCAATTCAAATTGAGTATTTAAATCTCTATTGTAATATATTGGTGGGAAAAGTCAGTGTATATAACAATACGTATAGGGTATATTTGACTAAATGATATTACTTCAACTTCTCCACCATATATTCCATTTTGAGACATATAAAATTTGTAAGAATTTTTATCGAGTATTTCTGGGTTATTCGGATCATTTGAAACGAAACGAGCGAAATATTCCCAATTTTTGAAAACATGATTCACGATATTCATTCTAATAGAATGGTGTAAGTTATCGTCATTGTAAAGAAAATAAGAAAAGCACCTAAATAGACAATTACCGTCTCCCAATATTTCTTTCTCTAATTTAGATTCAGACATTATGTATAGCTCTTTCGTCTTAGTCGGAGGTCGTGAGGTCGACCGCCACCGAGGCCACGCCAGGTGTTCGGCCCCGACTGAGATGTAGGAGTGGTGAGCAGCGGCAGATCCGCTTGAGTGCCGATGTGCTGGCGCCCTGAGGTAGGTTCGGTTTGGGTGGCGACGTCGGCAGTTGAGGACTTCCGATGTTGGTGACGCTCCAGGATGAGCGCTCGGTTAGCCTTGGCGAGCAGCAAGTGCAGCAGGTCGCGCTCAGCCCTCAGCTCCCGAAGAGCTTGTAAGTCCGGCCTCGACATATGCCGCGTTAGCGCTGAGAAGTGCTGATTAGGGAAATGGTGAGAAAAGAAATACTCGGATTTTTTTTTCTCTATCTGAATTCTATTTTTAACCTCGAACAACACAGAATAATGTTGATCCACCCCACGACGTTATTAAAGAATAATTCAAAACCACTAACTCTTGTGCGCTTGAGTTTGCCCTGTAGAAGGAATCCCAAATCACAATGATATTCGATAGTGCTGTGTATGAAGTAATCGTAAGTGCTTGTCGTGGCATAACTTCTTTTCAAAATCTTTGGTTCGTCGCAACTTATCACTAAAATCAGTCCACGAATCAACTCTCGTGTATACATTTCGATTATAGTACAATAATAAATAGTGCTGAATTTACTGTAACACTGAGGCTTCTCTCTATAGCTCCACTTTCTTTCGATAATGCACTCTTGACTGGCGTCGCCTGAAATTTCAAAATCCTCGTCGCAGCTGTACTCGATACACTACTACTTCCGACTGTGGTCGTTCCGTTGATGAGCTTCACTAAACTTCAAATACTTCCGTTTAATTTAAAACTTAACTTCCGTCGTATGTATGCCGAATTAATTGACGCGATGCACTTAACGTTTTGTACGAAACTGAATAACATAAACAAAAGTCAATTATATAACCAAAAACATTGCTACACGAACATTGCTACATGTAAAAATCGAACGTATTTATCAATGTCAATATTCCGGCAATGTTCTCCTCCTCGTCGCTTGAATTCTCTGTGCTTTGTACTAGAAAAGCCAAGGATAAAAATATCGCAAGTGTAGTAGGAATACAATGAATAACGAGCAGTTACAACTGCAGTTACACGCCCGAAAAGCACTCGGTACTCTACGAGACAGACTGCAGAGTCAATCGATAGATATGCTGATAGATCGACTTCTGTTTCTTTGATTTCATAACGCATACTACCTATTACCTAAAGCTCTCGAGGCTCGTTCTAGTGCGTCGAACGTTACATAACTCTATATACACAGGCTTTTGTTTGTCTCAAGTATTCGACGTATTTCATTCTGCAGTCACAGAACTAACAGAAGGTTTGAAACTGTTCTTGAAACCGGGATGTACATCACTATTGCTTTCACGATATATATTTTTGTGGGAAAACTTTATTACTTGCAAACTCGGATCTCGGAATGAAGGTTTATTCAATACCGTCGTATATTGATCATGTGTACGCGATAAAGTAAGGTTGAAAGTATGCCTCTATGCTGTACTATCCGTGTAAAATTAATCACGTTACAATAAAATGAAATAAAATATAAAAGTTTTCAACTACATTGTGCACGACTCCAAATGCACGATGACCTTCGCTACTTTTATGCATAAAAAAGGGTCCTTCCATGCCCTCGTTGAGAAAAATACGGTCTGGTACATGAGGAGAAAAGCGATTTCAGACTCGGGTGAGGTGTTTTCACCCCTTGTCGCACAATGTACTATTTTCGAAAAATGTACAGAATACAAAATGAAAGAAATCAAGATGAATTTGAAGAATGGGGAGATTTTGTTTTGTTTACGATCTCTCTAACCAAAAAAAAAATCTCGTGTTATTAGTTTGCGTAAACTAAAGTTGTATTCATAAATAAATACTATCTCAGGATGGCTGAATTTTGGGGACTGCGGTGCATCATGTAGTAAATTTTCGCGGCGGCGAAACTTTTTTTATAATATAGAGAAATGATTTAAAGCGTTTTTTGTATCTGAGAGGAGTTTTCAAGCGAGTCTGACGACGACGGCTACAATTCTGAGATCGATGAAGAAGTAGTTGAAGAAGTCATCGAGGAATATCCATGTCATGGAATTCCTGGATCCAGTGTCTACACATATGGTTTATGTTTAATTTGTCAGCAGCCTCCGACATCGCCGGCTTATGTAAAAGTTTGCCGTACATCTCATGGTATTTCTGTAAGTGATTTTTTTATGGAATTTCGTTTTTTTTTTTTTTTTTAATTATTTTTAATAGTACATTGTACATTTTGTCTGACGCTCGGAAAATCCTATTTTTAGTCCTCTTTATAGACGCCAAAAATGATCTTTTATAAAAATTCTTTTTTATATAGCTGTCTTATAGCTGCGCTATTGGGGCGTTCTTCAGGGAAAACCTTAGAAACGAGCTCCACATCTTCAAACCTTAATTTGGTCGTACTAGCGATCTTGACTTTTGGGAAGCAGAGCTGGTCAGGATAGTCGAGATCTCGTTCCAAAGAAGCTGTCCCTGGACCATTCCAAGAGGCATCAAGAGGACCCTGTAGTTGAACTATAGCAGAGTCAAAAACACTCGAAGTCCCGGCGACTGGCTTAGGCGTTAATGCGGCAAGAGTCAAAGGGTGGAGGGACTACAGCGAAGGAATCGAGAGATATCTGGATGCAGCTAGACTTCTACGAATTCTTTCAAAGAATCCTGAGGTATGGCTTGAAGCAATCGAGCTACCTACAGGAGATTACGCAACCTCCGAGGAGGACTGCTTACAATTACTTCTGCAGGCCAACTTTCCCGACTTTCAACCTGCCCAGGACATGGTTGGTGAGAGTTATGGAGGGGAAAGGCCGCGAAGGACAACATGGAGACTGGTAGCTACGGTTGTCACCCCAGAGAAAATCAGGTGGGCCATCAGTAACTTCGACCCCTTCAAGGCACCCGGTATTAATTGAATTTACCCCGCCTTTTTACAGGAGGGGCTGGAGGAGTTGATAGGACCCCTGACTAAACTCTTCAGAGCTAGCATCGCCTTGGCTCACGTACCAGCTATCTGGAAAACAGCCAAGGTCGTGTTCATTCCCAAATCAGGGAAGCCGAGTCACACAACCGTTAAGGACTTCAGACCCATTAGTCTGAACTTCTTTATGTTCAAGTCACTTGAAAGGTTGGTAGATAGGTTTATCCAAAGCGAGATCCTCAATATTAGGCCCCTACACTCTAACTAGCATGCATACAGGGCAGGCCTCTCTACAGAGACCGCCCTACACTCAACGGTCAGTCGCATTGAGGAGCAGCTGGAAAGGGGGGAACTGATGGTTAGAGTATTTCTCGATATAGAGGGAGCATTCAATCGCACGTCTATCGAGTCAGTCGTAAAGGAATCGGAGCTGCGGGGTATACCGAGGCCGCTTATTAGCTGGCTTCAGAGTATGCTCGGCTGCAGAACTGTGGTTTCAAAGTTATGAACCGCAACGGTTTCGGGGATCGTCAGTAAGGGATTTGCGCAGGGCGGGATGGTGTCCCCTACGATTTGGTGCCTAGTGGCCAACGGACTGCTAGAAGCGCTGAATTTGGGGGGTTGCTATGCTCAAGCCTATGCGGATGACTTTCTAATACACATCAAGGGCAGAGAGGCTGGTGGAGCCATTGACGCCATGTAGCTCGCTCTAAGAAAGGTGGAGAAATGGTGACGCTTAACTGGGCTTTCCGTTAACCCGGAGAAGGTTGAGCTGGTAATTTTCACACGCAAATACAAGCTGGATACCTGCAGGATGCCCAGACTATCTGGGGTCGCTCTGCAGGCAAAAGATTCAGCCAAGTATCTAGGCGTAGTCCTCGATAAGAAGCTTACCTGGAAGGCGCATTTAAAAACTCAATGCGATAAATTCCTGGTTGCTCTTTGGACATGCCGTAGGGCCTTTGGCAGCTCCTGGGGACTCAGTCCCCAGATAATCATATGGCTTTACAGGGCCGTCTTGGTACCGCGACTTGCATATGCCGCTCTGGTCTGGTGGCCAAGGGTGGAGCAAGTGGGGGCCAGGACAGAACTGGAGAAACTCAGAGGACAGGTGCTAAGAGGGGTGACAAGAGCATATAGAACCACGCCCACCAAAGCACTTGGGACTCTGATGAAGGTGGAACCACTTTACCTCACCATCGTTGGGGACGCGGTCAAGGCTGCCCATCGACTCAACGGATTTGGACAGTGGAGAACAGGAACGAGACATACCCGATTACCAGACGGATTGGGTCTCACACCTGAATTCACCATGCAAACGGATATGATGATCCCACGCTACTTCTTTGGAAGAAGATACAGGATTGTCATACCCGCTAGAGAGGAATGGGAGACTGGAAGGGACAGCCTGCCAGGGACAGGAGAAGTCTGGTATACGGACGGCTCACGGACCATGGCGGGAGCTGGCTCGGGGTATTATTGTCGGAGGGATGGAACAGGCACCTTCTTCTCCTTGGGACTGAATGCCACGGTTTTCCAGACCGAAATATTCGCTATACTAACCTGCTCGCAGAGGATCATGGAACTCGGAAAGAGAGGGAAAACCATTACCATCTGTTCAGACAGTCAGGCAGCTCTTAAATCTCTTACAGCTCAAAAGACTGCCTCCAAACTAGTCTGGGCCTATAAGATGGCAATCAATCAGCTAGCTATGGATAACATAGCTAGCTGGGGGTACCAGGGTATACTGGTATCAGCCTGCTAGGAGGTGTGGTCCGAGAATGGGTTAGGGAAGAAAGCGCCAGAGACTGGCGAGACGCAGGTGGATGCAGACAAGCCAGGGCGCTTGTTGGACAGGAGGTCAACGCCGAATGGATTGTATGTGCCGTTGGCAACTGCAGGAAGGACTCACGTCTCCTGATACAGATCGTGACAGGACATATTCGTCTTAGATATCATGGTCTGAGGACGGGGAAGGAGAATAAGGGCTTCTGTAGATGGTGTGGATGGGGGGACGAAACGCCCATTCACATACTGACGGAGTGCCCAAAATTTGCCTACCTGCTCGGGGGCCATTCTGTAGGAAGGCTGACCTACCAGCGGAGGGCACTGCTTCATTAGGGGGCGACACAATGGGTTTTAACCTAAGTGCCCGGGACCTCCCTTGGGAGGTCCACCTCACCTTTTAATAATAATAATAATAATAATAATAATGTATTTCAACTGTTGCGAGTGGCGTATATGTATAAATATAAGATTTATTTATCTGATAGATTTTTCTTATGGCTTTTATTTATTTCTCTGAATTGCGATTTTGTTTAAAAAATTAAAAGATATATATTAATTCGATTTTTATATGTAGCAATGTTCGTATAGCAATGTTTGGTTATATAATTGACTTTTGAATGTTTATGTTATTCAGTTTCGTACAAAACGTTAAGTGTATCGCGTCAATTGATTAGGGTTACATTTTCGGCATATATACGACGAAAGTTAGGTTTATTTCATACAAAACGTTAACTCCATCGCGTCAATTGATTCGGCTTATATTTTCGGCATATATACGACGGAAGTTAAGTTTTAAATTAAATGGAAGTGTTTATAGTTTAGTGATTCAGAAAATCACTAAATATCTCACAGAACGGTGAAGCTCATCAACGGAACGACCACAATCGAAAGTAGCATTGAGTACAGCTGCGATAAATCGAAATGGCGAAAAGATTATCTCAACAAGAAAATAATTCTCCGAATAAAAAAGGAAAGAACTGCCTATGACGAGTACAAATTTTTTAAAGACAAAACTAAAAAATAAAATAAATCAGGGTAAATTTAAAAACATATAATGTATGCGTAAAACATTTACTTTTTTGATATTTAAATCGTATTTTTCTTTATAGAAGTGTGGTAGGATTTATACAGGAAATAATTCCTGAAAATATTTACACAAATAGAGTGAAAAATGAAGACTTTCTAGTGATGAAATTTATATTGAAGAACAATGACGGCTGTAAACATCAATGTAACATTTACGATGAAAATATCGATAAATTTCAATCTCAATTGAAATTTAAAGGGGTATGAAGCATATAACGGTGTTTGCTAACCGTGTATAAAGTATTTGAGAGTCTTAATGCTGCGCAGCTTAATCGCGAATATGACGTTTGCGTCTTCGAGAGAAGGGAACGCGGGGAAAGCGGAGAGTCAGGCGAGAAATAAACAAGATAGATAAAAGATGAACTATGCTTTATGTAATCGTAAACCTACGAACAAATGCAGCGCAAGCGAGAGAGAGACAAAGCTAGGCTTACTACGGAGAGAGAGATCAGCAAACGAGTAGGTACTTACAAATACTTCCGCGCTGGCTCGCTCGAACGTGTGCCTCGTGGCTTTTCTCGAATACACAAGCTAGTAGGCTGGACCCTCGCTGGGCGGCGCAGATGGTGCCTCGTGGCTCGACCTGGATGGCGAAAACGGACAATAGGGCTCTCGCTGGGCAGCGCAGGTGATGCCTCGTGGCCTTGGTCGTGCAGATGAGTGCAGCGGGACGGCGAGCAGCGATAGCTGCTTTACTCGTGCGGAACTCACAGATGGGTCTCACAATTAAACGAGATCGTACCCGGCGACACGACAGGACACGACTTCTCGTAGATAACGTACAGATCTCCGGCGCGGACACGGATCGCAATCGCAGCATCTCTCTAGGAAAATTAGACCGCACCGTACAATAGCCGAAAGCAAAGTTATCTCGCGGAGCGTGGTAGCTCGAGCTTGCGGGCTTTCTCCCACTCTCTCTCTCTCTCTCTCACGTGACACACTCACACACGCGCACGGCTCTCTCCGTATTGCTAGCTGCTTAAGTGTGAACTCTCTCACTTACCTTGCTGCTGAAATATAGTACATGTTTACATGGATATGTACATGCAGAATTATAGTTATTCACATATATATTCGGAGGAGAGAGACATAACGAGAGCACGTTAGTCAACTCGTTATAAGCACGTAACTAATAGTTTTTGACATTTTCTCTTTCGTGCTATGTATATTAACTAAATTTTATATTTAAAAAAAAAACAGAAAGTTTTACTAGATAGAATTCGTTTCTATGGAAAAAATCGATATTCAAAAGGAAATTCAGACGTAGAATTAACATTGGTACATTATTCGAGTATTACTCATTTAGGCGAATTCAAATCTGATATAAAAGTAAAAAATATTACTTTCGAAGATATACCATCAAGAAGAGGAGCAATCAGTAAGTAATAATTAACACACAGATAAAATAAATACTCTTGTTTGTCTACGTTTTTCATTTTTAGAAATTCAGGGTTACTTGAAAAATGAATTCGTACAAAAATCTAAGAATGTTACAACAATTTATTTCGGTACTATTACGGATTTAACTTATAAATTGGACGTATTATTGAAGAAATATTCAGAAGATACTTTGAATTATGAACTGGGATCTAAATTACAGTTGATCGGTGATTTACAAAAAGATGGCGAGTTAAAATAATATAAAATCAAATATTCAATTTATATTATTTTATTTCATGTTTTATGTAACTTTACAGATACATCTTATGTTTTGGAAGTATCTAAAGTAGATAATATTCAAATTTTGAACGATCAAAAAGTTGACGTAGGAGATTTACAATTCAGTACAGAATTATTTATGATAGAAGAAGTAAGATAGAAATAATAAACAAAATATTCTTAATACAATGTTTATGTATTCATAAATATTTTCTCATTTTAGAATAAAGAGGACAATTGAGAAAATTATTTGAGAAAATGTATTGAGGAAAGAGCGAGAACAATAAATTGATTCATCTTTTATAAAGACACGGTGTAGACGGTCTATTCATCGAAGGAGATATCTCCTTTGATGACTAGACCGATAGCCGAACGCACAGAGTTTAGGGTACCATAAGCGGCTCCCTTTTCAAAATTATAAGTTAGAAATTGTAGAATCTGGTGTGGTTCTCCTTTAAGTGGGTTGATGTTCTTTGTTGTGCAGTAGTCCTTACAAAGATTAAGTGCGCTTTCATACTGCTAATTCGTTGCCGTAGAGAGGGAGACTAGCATAATGTCCAATGCTGTATCCTTCTATCCTTTCATCTCAAAGATTCTCTGCATACCTCCCCAGCCTGCAGCGTAAGTTTCGCTGCTAACGGATATGTCCTGCAATTTGACAATAACATATTTTGTTTAGGTTACAGTTTTACTGGTGCTTTTTTAAGTAAAGAGTTGTAGATAGAGAACCACGGTTGAGTGGGCCAATCTAGTACAAATAATATTCCTGTTGCTTCATCAATAATAATTTTTCTTTGTGTTTTTAAGATTAGTGAGAATGGTGGAAGGGCGTAAAGATACCATTTTGACTTTTACCAGTCTTGCGAAAAAGCATTTTCTAACCGAGTTCCTGGGTCTCTATGCCATGAGCAATATAGTTTGCATTTGTTATTGTTTTTTGAAGCAAATAAATCAATTTCCGGAACTTCGTAATATCTTACGATGTTTTTGAAGACTTCTTGGTTTAGCTCGCACTTAGTGTCAATGTTTTTACCCTTGACTCTCTGTCAGCTTCTGTGTTCTCCTTGGACGGTATGTACCATGCGTACAACTGGATTTTCTATCATTCGCACCAATTTCATATTTTTCTTGCTATTTCATTTAGGGCTTTAACGCTTGTGCCTTCCATATTGTTTACGTATGCAATCGCCGTCGTGTTATCTAGTAATAGTATTTCGCAGTTTTCGAGATGAGAGTCAAAATATTCCAGTGCAAAGAACGCCGCCGTAAGTTCTAGTTGGTTTATGTGCAGTTGTCTCTCGGTATGGTCCAAGACTCCTAGTCCTGTCTGCCCATCAAAGTTTTCTCTAAAGTAGTTAACTACAGATTTCATCAGTTTAGTAAATAAGTAAGGGCTTAAACTAAGGCCAAAGGGTAAGCACGTGAATGCGAAGATCGCGTCTTGAAATTTGAACCGTAGATATTTCCTCGACATTTTATGTATAGGTATTAGGTAATAAGCGTCCTGCAAATCTAGGTTTGCCATAAAGCAAGCTTGCATGACTATTTTATTAGCTACGCTAATGTTCTCCATTTCAAAATGTGGAGCTTTTATGAATTTATTTAGTTGTTTTCAGATTTAGGATAAATCTGTCTGTACCGTCTTTCAGTGGTCTAAGAAAAAATGGCGATAGAAATTGTCCTTTCGTGGACTTACATTTTTTAGCGCACCTTTTTCGACTAGCTTTCTGATAGCTAATTCAAACGCTTTGCCATTTGCGTTTGTAATGAGTTATTTTAGTCTGTCTGACAGTCTTATCAAACATTATTTAGTATTCCAAGACACATTTAAGTATGAATTTGTCCTCTGCTATGCGTTACCATTCTGAGTGTAAAAAAGACTTAATCTCCCTGCAATTTTTCTCACCTCTATCTTCGACTACTCTAGTTATCGTTGCGCTGATTCTTCCTGTTCGTGTTGGGTCGGTATCTCGATCTGCTGTGGTCGTTGCTTGCTGTGCTTTGCTGATTCTGCTGGTATTTCTTCTGAGCCCCTGACTTCCCGCTCGACCTCCGGGCTGTTTGCTGGTTCTAGTTCAAGACCTTGAAGTTTGAATGGTCTTTCTAATTCGTCCCTTTGCCATTTGATTTTGGTTGGAACTTTTCCTGTCTTTTTGATGGCCTTAGCTTCTTCAAGCTTTTCATCATTCTGTTACGTCCTGACTACTAAATGATTTATAATAATCAAAACGTACTGAATGGTGTAGTGGCAAGGCTCTAATATCCAAAACTAGTTAGTACGCGCCTAACACTCTCACTGTGTTAGTTAATAAATATTTAAACCTTAAATTGTTGTGCTTTAATCAGGTTGATTTATAAATGAAATAATGTTACTGCTTTGCTTTAGATAACGGAAACTGTTTATTTCTTTATTCTTATAATCGTATTTATACTTGTCGTTATGATTATGTATTAGACTCTTTAATTTTTAGTTTGTACTTGTCACCAATTGTCGGACTGGCGTGCGGTACGGAGCTCTAATTTTGAACTGACTGCTAAAGTGCGCACAAAATCTTTTAAAAGCTTAGTATGGCACAATATGTTTATGGAGATTTATAAACATTATATATTAAAAGAATCGAAATTGTACACATAAAAAGTGGCGCTCGCTTGTTACTTCACGGAACGCTGAGTGTACATTTTGGCTGTGTCAGCGCTCATTGACACATTTACACGTTTCGACAGCATTTTTGCGAACGTAATAAGAATTTGAATTTTGATTCTTTAAAACAATGAGACATCAATGTGTCCTACTTACAATTGAAAATGAAACATCAAAAGTTACGTTATAGACGTTGTAACGTGGTAGTTCGACTACACGTTGCAAGCGAGAATTTGCGCCGCGAGGCACCGACAACCGCGCGACGTGGCAGGTCGAGCCACGAGTAGGCGCGTAGAGGAGGGAGTAGTTCACGTGGGGAGCGCGCGCAGCGCTGGCCCCGCGGCCATGTGTTGCCGCATGAGGAGAGCTCGTTCTCTTTCGCTCGGCATCGCTTCTACCGATAGGACGCCTACGCTCTCTCCTCAGCTCTCGATCGACCTCGAAGCATCCGCACCCGTTCGCCATTGCAGTTCACCTTCACTCTCGTTATCGTAGCAAGTAAGTAACAGTGTAATAGCGTGCGAACTAACTAGTGCGGCTGTGCCTCGGGTGAACGCGACGCGACGCGGTTAGTGTGACGCGATGTATCTCGACGAACGCGGTAATGGCGGCGAGCCGAGTGCCGTGGGGACTCGTCGCCGGTTGCGATTGATGTAAGCTCTCGATCGTTCTCGCTATCGTTTCCTTGATGCTACCGTTGCCTTTCATTCAAGCTACCGTTTGCCTGTTCCACGCCCTAGCTCTCGATCGTCTTCGCTATCGTTTCCTTGACGCTATCGCTATCCCTCATTCAGGTTACCGTTTGCCTCTCCCACGCCCTCGCTCTCGCACAAGTCCTCGCTATCGTTGCCCAGGTAGGGCGTATATCTCCTCGCTATCGTTTTCCTCCCGTATCGCACCTCCCCGCTATCGTTTTCCCCGTCCCTCCCGCCACTCCAACCAGCTACCGACCACTGCACACTACCGAGCTACCGTTAGTAAGTAGTTTAGCGAGTAGGTTAGGTTAGTCCTTTGTCAGAGTACCGTTAAGTAATTCTTAGGATGCACGAGCGTGTGCGTAAAGTGTGAGTGAGCACGGGGTGTCGTCGCGCGGTCGTGTCGAGGTCGTCATATCGTGAATGGTTTTCGGGAATTAGAATGAGGGAGCGGTTTCGCACGATGTGGCATATGGAAAAATAAGTGTCTGATGGGTCGGGGAATCGCATAACTCGCGAGATTACGCCGCGACGGACGCGCTGGTCGTCGGGGCCGGTAGACGACCAGAGAGGCGAGGCGGGTACTCGCCCGCACCGGCAAGTCGGCGAGCGGAGCGCTGACGAGCGTGGCGTCGGCGTCGATTGTTCGGTGGGCGCGAGTGATCTCCCCGGAAGGAGATAAGACTTTCTAAAATTTGTTGCGGGGCCGCGTGCGTAAGTTCGCTTCCCCTCACGATGACCTCGACCGGCGGTGTGGCGCACCACATAATAGTTAATTAAGTCAGCGTAGTGCCTCTGGATTGTAGAAGCCGTAGATTCTCGGCGGGTTGCCGTTGGTTGTTAAAAGAATAAATGAGAAATAAAGACGACATATCATACCCGCAGCAAGCTTTAATGAATTTCATAACCCACGACCCTGTTCGATACTCTACCCGCTCCTGGAGCTAGCCGAGCTCAACTCCCGCGCCGACGGGCCCCCAACACACGGTGGCGCTCACACGGAAAGGGGATCGCAGGATCCTCGGCATCTCTATGCCTGGCGCCCTGGGCCGAGGCGGCCCGCCGCCGTGTATGCATTGGGGTGTGACGGCGCGTGAGACTAGATTTAGGGAGCGCTGGGAGATCGAGCAAACCCCAGCGTTTCAACGTAACAATACAAATCGCTGCCCATTTTTGTTTTTTCTAGACGTAATAATATATTTAGCAATGAGCCACTCAGCACAAAATTGATGAGTGCATTTAATAAGTAGCTCAGTGAAGTTAATGAATACACTCAAATACGAGGCTAGCTTGTCTCAACCTAACTGATGTAATTGACAAATTAATAAGGGTAATAAAAGTTGAATCAAAATGCTAAAATTTTAGGACACTTCTTCGTACACTTGTAGCTTTGGTATGATTGTAGGAATTTAAATTCGAATGTTTAGAAAATGTTTTGTACACAAAAAGGTGGCAAAATGAGCAGAAAACAAGGGAAAAATCCAGTATTTTCATCGTTAAACATATTCTACTTATTCAAATCAGAATCCCTAAATTTATGCCAAAATTACAAGTTTAAAAAATGTCTTCATAAAATTATAACCTAAAAGATTCACTCGTTCACATGGAATCTTACGAACAGTGAACAAGTTTACAAAACATTGCACTGAGTGCCACACTGGGTAAGTAGGGGTAATTCATGTTTTAGCGCGGTAAATTTAAGGATTTTATTACCAACTATTGCTAAAAAAATTTTAATTCTTTATTTTATTTTGTAATTTTTGTTCATGAATCTATTTCTCAGGGTTTAAAAGTGTTGTGTTTCCTTAAACAAAATGTGGAAAAAGCTCATTTTTGGAATACTAGAACTGAAATGACTATTGAGCATCTAATTCTAATAATTTCAAATTTGGGAAATAACGAAAATACTAATTATATATCAAAATAACATAAGTATGACAGTGATAAGTTACAGCTTTTTTTTATTTAAAATTCGAGAAACCAATACAGAAGCAAGTAATGTGCTGAGCGTCGCAGCTTTGTATGATTCTTAAACTCCACTTTTTCAAAAATCTAAAGGCGGAAATTGATTCTGCGTCTGATATTACTAAAGTAATGACTATTAGTTTTATCATACTAGGAAATTTAACTCATTAACGCGCGAGGTGATCAGAATTTATACTAACTTTTCAACGTGTTTATTTATTATGTTATCGGACTAAAAAGATAATGCAATAACTCTATTCCTACGCGAAATTTGATGCTCTTTCAGAATCGGAGCTTAAAATTTCGATTAGACACCGAGAAAAAAAATATGGCCGATTTATACGTAAAAAACGTGAAAATTTTTGAAAAAAAACATTTTTCGCATTTTTTTTCACAATGATAACGCAAAGGTATCAACTTTTTACTATAATCAGAGGTGATCATGGCACTCGAACATTAAGAGGAATTTTTTTTTCAGAAAAAATCATCAACGCATTTTTTCATAATGGCGGCGAGAATGAAAAAATTGTATACACATCTAATCTTTTGTTTTCTTAAAAACTATAAACTTTAAAATAAAATTTTTAATTTCTAAAATGTCTTAAAATTAGTCAAATAATACTCTCAAATTTTTTCAGAATTTTTGGAGACAATTTTTAATTTTCAAAAATTTCAAAAAATCCAATTTTTCAAAAATAATGTCACGTCGTACGTAAAATTTTGTTTCTATCTACCACTACAAAATTCATGTTCAAATTTGATAGGCTTTCCGCCTGGGGTGCCCTGGTAAAAATCCCCGCATGGGACCCATGTGGGAACCACGTGGGAACCATGTCGAACTCATATGGGAACAATATAGGAAC
>QLSS01000867.1:0-26737 GCA_024372645.1 Trichomalopsis sarcophagae | reverse complement strand
CCCCCCCCCCCCCACCGATGTCGCCACAAATTTAAAGTATACGAAAGTAAAGAAAAAACGCGGCATCCTGTCGGATGGCGCTCTTCACCGGGTCGTGCCGGGACTCTTCCCTGCGCTTCCTCATTCCTTCGCTTTGTGCCGATGAAGCCACATTGTTTTAAAGGTTAGGATAGCTTCACTGTCTGAGAAGAGGACGACCATGAGCCGAAGAAGACGCAGAGACGCCAGCAGCAGCAGCAGCAGCAGTGAGGAAGCATCATCGGAGGAGAATTGTCGGAAACGTCATAAGCACTCGAAAAAGAAGGTCAAGAAATACAGGCGCAAGAGCAGCAAACGCCATCACAAGCGGCGTCGCGTAAGCAGCTCGTCAGACTCTTCATCCTCATTTACGCAGAACTGTAAGTAAAACCGCCACACCGATGCGGAAAAGCAGACATAATTGGGCTCTAACCTTTTTATGAACTGTGAAAATAACACGCAAATTATGCGTTGGCTCTAACCAACACATGAGTTATTACTCAGGCTTACTGCGTGGCCAATCTTGTGCAATCGTGTACAGGCTCTAACCTGCATAGATTCTACAGCCTATTGGAGATAATATGGCAGCTACGCGCCATCATTCATGGAAAAATAAAAGGGGCTCTAACCCAATCAACAGCTACTGTAGGCCCTAACCTATATGTACGCTCTTTCACCTCACATCATCTCGCGAATTACGCTTTATCTGCGGTGAATGCTATAGCGCTTTACGGTTTTCTCTTTACCGTTTACAGACTCTGACAGTTACTCGCCCTCAGCGAGTTTGAAGCGGACGTTTGAAGAACGGACATTCGTACCGCCACTGCACTCGGAGCTTGTCTTACGCTGTAAAGATGTGATCGAGCATGGGCTCCCTGAGGAGGAAAAGGCTAACCTGCTCAAAAAATATCCTCCACCGGAGAATTGTCTATTTCTAGACCCGCCTAAACTAAATGCGGAGACAAAGCGAATCGCTCAACCGACCGTCATCAGCAGAGATGATCGAATCTTCGGTAAACAACGTAAGATTGCAGCCGCTCTCTCGGCAGTAGCTAAGGCGCAAATGACCTTAATCAAAGACGGTAAAGACTTCGTAGATTTACCTGTTATTGAATGCCTAAGCGACACATCTAGACTGCTGTCTGACATACAGCCAGACGAGTCAATTATTCGCCGTAGTTTGGTGGCGTCTAACATAAATCCCACCCTGAAAGAAGCTGTATCGCAAACTACTTGCAACGAATGGTTATTTGGAGAAAAATTGGACGAAATCGTCAAATCAGCCAAAGCTTTTGATGCGACAGCCAAGGATTTACGTGCGACTGCAAAGAACACATCGAGCCGTGGGTCAGAAAACTCCAACAACCCGCCCCGTCAATGATGGAAGGACCGTCAACAGAAGACGTCGGGCGGGTACCGAACAGATAAGCCGTACAGGAGGCAGCAAGCGTCTCGGAACTCGCACTCGAAGAAACAGCGGGAACACGACAATCATCGCAGGCATTAACAGAAAATTCTGTAAGTTTGATAGCAGGCAGGTTACGTTTTTTGTAAATGAATGGCGAAACATAACCTCAGATCAAACATTCTATCATGGATCTGTGGTTACAAAATCACTTTCGTAACAAGGCCTATACAACTAAATGAACCGAAAGAGGAGAATTGGAGCTGTAAAGAAAGATCTGAAATTTCAAAAATTTTAAATGAATTACTTAGAAATGGTGTGGTTTGTAAGTGCGAATCAGTTCAGGGTCAGTTCGTTTCGGGAATATTCTTGAATCTGAGTCGATAAATGATTTTATACCGAAAACTCATTTTAAGATTGATGATGTAAAAACCGTTAAAAAATTGAATACAAAAGGCGACTACTTAGCAACCTTGGATCTCAAGGACGCCTACTACTTGATTCCAATTCATAATTCTAGTAGAATTTATATGAGATTTCGTTTTAATAACCAGCTCTATGAGTTTGTTTGCCTTCCGTTTGGTTTGAATGTAGCGCCGTTCGTGTTCACGAAAATACTTAAGCCAGTAGTGGCTTACTTGCGAAACTTAGGTTTACTGTCTAATCTATATCTAGATGATTTCTTGCTTTTAGTGAATTCACATGAAGGTTGCCTAAGAAACGTCTCTATAACAAAAAATCTCTTAGAAAAACTCGGATTCATTATTAATTATAAGAAAAGCAAACTAGCTCCTAAACAAAAGTGCACCTATTTAGGATTTATTTTTGACTCAATCAGATTGACAATAGAACTTCCCGACGAGAAACGGAAAAAAGTAACACGCATAGCTAATCTCGAACTCAATCAAAATATTAAAATTAGAAAGTTTGCAAAATTATTAGGGTTTTTAGTTTCTTGCTGCATCGCCATAGAATACGGCTATCTTTATACAAAAATATCCGAGAGAGCAAAATATTTAGCGCTTGAAGCAAATCGAAATAATTATGAGGCGAAAATGATTATCACAACCGAGACTATAAAGGAATTGAGATGGTGGAAATATTTAGATAAGCCGATTTGCCGCATTAGAAACTCCGCGTACGAATTAGAAGTCTATTCAGATGCCTCCCTTACCGGTTGGGGAGCTTTCTGCAACGGAAAAAAAGCTAATGGGCATTGGACAGAGAAAGAAAAATCATATTTTATAAATCAGCTGGAACTCTGCACATTGATAATACTACGTCTATTTCATATATCAACCGAATGGGAGGAGTCCACTATGAGAATTTGAACACGGTCACAAAAAAGATATGGCAGTGGTGTGAGGAAAGAAACATTTGGATCCATGCTACATACATAGCTTCCAAAGATAATAAAGAAGCTGATATGGAATCCCGACAACTGCAATCGAACACGGAAATCGAGATTTCTAATGCGACTTTTCGAAAAATATCAGCGCTATTCGGGGAGCCGGAAATAGACTTATTCACGAGTAGATCAAACGCTAAATGCGAACGTTACGTATCATGGCAAAGGGACCCCGAAAGCGTTGCTATTGACGCATTCACAATTTCTTGGAAACATTTTTATTTTTACGCTTTTCCTCCTTGCGCAATCATCTTAAGGGCTCTCCAGAAAATAAAAGATGACAGGGCACGCGGTATCGTGGTTGTGCCGAAATGGTCAGCTCAACCATGGTACCCGCTCTTTTGCTCTAGGTTAGCTTCGGAGCCACTGGAATTTCCAGCTAAAGATAATCTTATATTTTCTAGCAGCACGACGGATACCTTCTGGAATAAGACTACCCTTGTGGCCGGAATCTTGTCCGAAGAGCACTAATACAGAGAGGAGTTCCAGAACCAGCTATGCAGATTTCTCTATCTTCTCTGACGGAGTCGTCGTATAAGCAATACGAATCTTGCTTTAGGAAATGGTGGAATTTTTGTGTGCAACAAAAAATAAGCCCATTTAAGAATTCGATAACGGATATCTTGCTATTTTTGACTAGCATTTTTGATACGGGCGCAGCACACAGTTCAATAAACTGTTACCGCTCGGCCATTTCGTTATTAGTCGGCCCAGAAATGGCCCAAGATCAGAGAATGAAGCGATTTTTTAAAGGCTTATCAAAGATAAGACCTTCTAAACCGAAATATGACTCCACTTGGGACCCTAAGATCGTTCTGGATTATTTTTCTAAATCAACAGAAAACAAAGAATTATCATTAAAATCACTTTCTATATGAAATTAATTAGTTTACTAGCTCTAATCACTGGTCACAGGATGCAGACCTTTTCTTTGATTTATATAGACAACATCACATTCAAAAAGGAATTGATCGAGATAAAGATACCGGATCATATTAAACCCAGTGGTCCAAATAGAAAACAACCGGTGTTAGTATTGCCGATATTTAAAAAGAACAGGAAGATCTGTGCAGCAACAACGTTACAAGATTATTTAGATAGGACTAAAGAGATTAGAGGCGATATCAAATCACTTATCATTTCGCATAAGAAACCTTTTAAAAAAGTTAGTTCACAATCTTTAAGTCGCTGGGTGAAAGAGACACTAAATGCTAGTGGCATTGATACAACCATATTCACTGTTCACTCGACCAGACACTGACACGTTGCGTAGAACGGCAGGCTGGACGAAAACGTCAAACACGTTTGCAAAATTTTATAATCTACGTTTAAGCGATCCGCAAGATGTATTTGGCAAAGCAATTCTCAATTCCTAAGATAGCATGTACACTTCTTTATTCTTACATAGTTAAATTAAATAGTTTTGTGAATAAAAAATACGAGAGTAATTTTTATTTTTATTTTTCGTATCAGCTGCGTTTAACCATAATTGCCGAAACATGCTTTGAAAGTTTACGTGTGATCATTACGGAAGAGACGCGTAATACAATTGTCTGATTAAACGAACTTACCTGTAAGTGAAGTTCTATCATAATTGTATGAAGCGCCTCTTCCGAAATGATCAGTTCCCACCCACGATACACAATATATAACCCAGGCTCAAGAAGTAAATCTTGAGCCCCAGATCTATTGATGTTACGGCATAGCTTTGAAGAAATGAGGAAGCGCAGGGAAGAGTCCCGGCAAGAGCCGGTGAAAAGCGCCATCCGGCGGGATTCCGCGTTTCTTCTTTACTTTCGTATGCGTTAAATTTGTGGCGACATCGGTGGGGGGCTGGGGATACTACGTGTGATCATTTCGGAAGAGGCGCTTCATACAATTATGATAGAACTTCACTTACAGGTAAGTTCGTTTAATCATACAACTTTTTCCCAAAATCTCAAGTGCAATAAAGCCTTTTTACTTCCGTAATCGAGACACAAAAAAAAACTCATTTTTTCCAGTTTTCAATTTTTTGCTAAAAAAATAAGTAGTCAAATCACTTGAAATTATAATGGAATATAGTTTGACACGTGACCCATCGACATGATTTTTTTCGTGAGGTTATGATGTTTAGTTTCAGAGATATGAATTTAAAAAAAAATTACCTTTTTATTTTATCTGCCGAGCAAAACCGTCGATCCCAAGGACCAAACGGGGAAAAGTAGGTAATTTTATTCTCTTTCAAATGCATATTACCTGAATTGTTTGTAATGATGGAGTGATTGAAAAAAACGCAACATAGTGTTTTTCAAAAATTAAAAATTGTCCATAAAATAAAAATAGTTAGAAAAATAAAAAATAAATGTTTTTCCCAAATTTAAATTCCAAAAATATACATGCATGTCAAATTTTATTGATATTCACCGAGTAGTTCCAGAAATATTACGGTGTACATATACACACACATCCACATACCCATACATACATACACACACATCGATACGGACATTTTCTAAGAGCACGTGATTTGAACTTCTAACGCACCAGAAAGTATTTTCTAGAAGTTTTGACGAAACTCAAAATTTTACTATTACAAAGCTTCCTCTAGGAGGAAGCAAAAGCATATATCCCAATAATAATAACACTACTACTAAAAAAAGCATATATCCCAATAATATGTTATGAAACTAACATAGTTTAAAAGTATTAATATAATTTTACGTGTATTATTTTGTGAAGTTAATCGGTGAGAAGCCTTCTTCAATAAGCGGACAAATGAACCCATAGATTAACTTTTCTATAGATCATAATAGTAATTGCTGAGCACATATGTCGACTCTTACTCGGTATACGTTATTCACGCGAAATATACGCCGAAAGCTACATTCCTATGAAAAATAAAATGCTCTATGAAAAAAAAAATGGTTAATTTCATTACACCAACAAATTTGTTTTTTTTTTACTCCGTGACTTTATTTTGTATCGTAATTTCCCGCTTTTCTCGAGACGGACTTTTCTATTTTGCTATAATATTTTATTATAATTTAGCAATATACTAGTATGTAAGTGTGTGCAAGTATAGTAAAAAAAATTAATCTGTTTTATTAATTTTATTGATTTGCTATTAGCGAAAAAAGTGAGTTCGAAATTGAGAAAATGTAATAAATTTCATTATTAATGGTAGTAAAGTTTATTTTTTGATTGGTCTTTGTTACACGAATAGATGAATAAGTGATAGATAAATCAACCGAATGAATGAATTAATGAAAAGAATCAATTATCATATATATACACGCACACATAGGTATACTCTGAGGGTATACAAAATATTACAAAATAATTCGTTTATTTAATAAATGTGAACTTACAAACATTTGTAATACACAGGTTCTCAGCTAGAACTTATACTTTAATTAATAAACTGATTTGAGTTTATTTTTAAATAATAATCTTGCTCGCACACGTAACTGTTAAACTGCTGAAGTGAGAGAAACTTGAGTCGGAAGGCGTGATGTTACCGTTCTGGTACTGGACCGCCGAGTATCACACTTTGCCGTCAACAAGAAGTTCGGGCTAGACATAGGCACAACGTCATCGATTATGTCCTCGTACTCGGCTTCGATCAAGTTGTTGTTCAATCTCAGCAAGATGATCGTCCAGCTGCCGTCTGGTTCCAGCTTGCCGAAGCTCAGCATTCCAGTGTTCTCCAGGTCCAACTTCCAAGATACGGAGATCTTGTCCTCGAAAACAGAGACGGTGAAGTAGTTCCTATCCGATTACGGAGAAATGTGCAAATGTAGTTCAGGGCGCCACTACTGATTGATCTGTATGTGATCTAGATTGTGTCTATTGACGATTCAGTTAGGTTAATAAGTTCTGGATGGCTGTATAGATAAGTAAACGAGGTGCCAACACCGACAAATGTTGCATTAGCGATATACTTGTAACCGTCATCGAGATTCTGCCATTTCGAGCCGCTCGGACAATCTTGGAGCTGGCAGAACTTCATCTCCTGACAGTTCTTGCTAGTGAAACCACTAGCACCAGTAGAAGTCATTCCAGGTAGAGTGACAAGTGCCGCTGTGGAATCAGGGGTTGTAAGCGCAGACGTTGTCTGAGACGACGCACTTGAGAACCTTTCCTTGGTCAAAGCTCACGTTGACAAATTAGATAATTACATATCTTCGATACAAGCAACAAAAAAAGGCGGTTTATGCGTAAGTTTTCTAAGATACGTCACCGTACTCTCGATGTAAGTTGTGGAAAACGAGGTGTATGTAGCATTGTCTCCTTCGCTCAAATTGATCGGATAGATCGTTTGCTCTTCGTTAGGCGAAAGAACAAGGTGCGTCGAGTTGATGACCATGAAGACCTTCTGACAATTCGAGTCGTTCAATCTATTACCGATAAATAAGCCATTCCACTTGTTCAGTAGACTCGAGTGAAGATTGAGCTAGCCACCAACGAGCTGGAGCATGCAATAGATGAAAATAGGTTGGACCCTTGCCTCTAGCCAGCAGTCCGTAACAGCATATATCAATGTCCTATTCTTATTTGACTGACATAGGAAATAGCTTCCACTTTTCTATCGCCACTAATGGTTAATGGTCTCAACAAAGTATCATGAGAACGATAACTAATTTAATTAAATATTTTCTATTATTGTGCTAGTTCGTTAAATCTATTAATAAACATCAATTTCAAATTAATATAATTATTTTTCATTAAAACTCACTTGAAGATGGTAAAAAATCATAAAATTAAAAATCTCCACATAGAGATTGAGCTTAATCTTCACAAAGTATCAGTCTTTTAACTAGAAGAGCTTTTTTAAAATAGTCAGCTTCGTACCTTAATGTATGGATATTTACACTTTCCAGGTCCATATCTTTAGTTTGCAGGTAGTTATGAATAACAGAAAATCTTTGGGTCTCCGACAAAGAACACTGCTTTATCTTCATCTCTTCTGCTTGCAATACGATTACTCTGGCAGAAGGTCCAAAACCTTAGAAGTAAATAAAAACATTGTTAGTAACTTTAAGAATGATTGAATATGTTAATTATAATTATAATGAGAAAAAATTGATTTTATAGTGAAAATATGTTTTATAGTAAATTTAAAAATGTTCTTTAAACACACTTTTAGTAGGCATAAATTTATTTACTTCAAAATTCAGTACGATAAGTAGGGAATTTTTTCAGAACCCTTTTTAATACTAAGTATCCGTATTTAAATGCATATTAGCTTAACAAAATATTCCCTTACATCAATATTAATAAGTAAATTGAGTCTACCTTAGAAGTTTACATTATACAGACTAAATGTTTTTCAGTTTTTTAGTGTGAACTCAAAAAGTCTTCCCGAAGCCAGCGTCAAAAGATGACAATGATGGTTCCTTACGTAGAAAATTGTTGTTTCGTAATCACGTAGGGAGATCTCTGAAAAATAATGCAAAATATATTAATATGTCAATATCTTTTCTCTTATATGTTGGAAATTCTGTTAGTAATACCGTAAGTATTGAACTAAAATACTATCCACTCATCAAAATTTTCTACGATTTTGACATATTATTAACAATTACTTGAATGGTTGAAATTACTTTGGGTTAAAACACATTGAAAAATTCGTATATACTACAGTTTGACTAGTTTGAGGTTATGTTTCACTGTAACATTATTTTGTAGCAACACCGATCAGCTATAACAAGTAATATCGAAATTCAAAAATCGTTCGATTAATCGATTGAGATGTAGGCATATTGCAAGTTCAAACTCGTAGTTCTAATTTATAGAAAAACAACAGACAAACAAAGTATTTTATACTTATTATTCAAGACTAGATTACTGCAGCACATGTTCTAAAATATATAAAAAGTATAGATAATGCACTAAAATGGTTGGTCGAAGAGCTGCAATTTCTTCTGAAGAGATATTAAAACTAGCGCGCCACGATGCAAGGCGCGAAGCGTTTTGCGTGCAATGCACGTCTGCTAACGCTCGCGCTTCGCGCTCGCCTTAGGCTGGATCCACAATCAACGTATACGCTAACATACACGCTACCGTTTATGTGTATTAGTATATCTATACATATAACGTATACGGGTCATTCTGGACGCAGCATAACCCTCCGATGCTCGCGCTACGTTCTCGCCAGAGCCGCCTACAGGCCTACGGTGCTATTCATTGATATTTAGGGTACACTTGGGGGACAAAATAACTTTATATATTCCTGATCCCCCGCCATGCGTGCGAAGTTTGTCCGGTTTGTTCCTTACTTTTTATTTATAGCAGCCTTGACCAGATAAAATTGCGGTTAAGTGTTATGGCGCGGGCCGGTCCAGAATATATAAAGTTATTTTGTCCCCCGAGTGTAAATACATTTTTTAGTTCTTTTTTAATTATTTTATTTTGGAATATATATATACATTCATAATATTAACATACATTCTTTTAAATTATCGAGAAATATAAATTATTATAAAATAATACCAAAAATTATCAAAAACTATTATTATTTTGTAAAATTTAATAATTGATAAAAATAATCATTTTATAGTACTTTAATTAAAAATATATATTATATGGGAATTCCATAGCGTTTCTTAAGTCATGGATTTTGCACGAAGATAAATTATTAGCAAACGGCAACTATGTCCTTGATAAGTAAACGTAATTTGAACAAAAAAATTTAGTTTTATTATCATCTAAGTCAAGCCGAATAATTCGTTGGCTCTGTCTTATAAGCGAGCTCGACAACTGTGCATACATTGTGCGCATCGATCTGGCGATGCACACAATGTATTTGATAATCAATGTATAATCACATTCCCGCCGCCGTCTGCGGTGTGTTTTGACTTTTTATAGCGCCCTCCCTGCCTTCATTCACCGCGGTTTCTTGTGCTCGGTTTTCAACATTTCGGTGATATAATAAGTAGGGCAGAAGGGTAACGATGACGCGACACTGCAGTGTTATTCCAATAAACCAAAAGTGCAGCTGTGGTATCGTCTGTATGTGCGTGTTTTAAAGCAGCATCCGCTTAGAGATCGCCGCTATCTCGCTCGCAGATAGGCTGCTCGCGGTTCTTGGTTAGTTCTTGATAATGTAAAAAGTATAGGTATTATGTACAATAGTGATGCACCCGGAATGGCACCGACTATGCATATGTATGTGTGTATCACCCCGTCAAGGAGTGCTGTATTACGGAAAGATACATATAACTCCGGCAAGAATGTAATATTTTTTCTAGTTTTAATTTTATTCTATTTTTCTTTTAGGTGAAAAAAATAGAAAAATGTCAAAAAATTTCAGCAAGGATTCAAGAGCATTTTCAAGAGGTTTTAAAACAATCACGGAGAAGATTCTTAATAAGTGCAGTTAAAAGTTGATTTAATAATAGTGTTTAATTTAGAAAATCTTTTGTTTAAAGTATAGCTCAGTTTAGAGAGATGTGGCAAAGTTTTTTAGATCATTTCTTCAATCTGAGTTATTTCCATTTAGTTTAGGTTTTTCTAGTCCAGTAAAAATACTCAAATTTTAGAAGTATATTGTGCTGATTGTAAATTAGAAATTGTATATTGTAAAAGATATCATGTAATATATACGTAAACTCAATACTCTTCTGCGATGCTGAATCACTCGAGCTGGCTTTGTCGATAATCGTGATTGTATTTTGTTTACACGCGTGGGATGAAATCTAAAATGTAACTATAAGTTTTTTCATGATAAGGTGACATCCGTGAAAAATGTTAGGCATGATTGTGTGTGTATCGCGCCGAAATCGTTATTAACTTATGTGCATTAAAAATCGTTTTTTGGGCTATGTCATTAATTAAAGCATTTGAAAAGTCTCGCTGAGATAATCGTGTAACACCGCTATTTTTTTTTTAAACACGTAAAAATGAAGCCTAAGGTGCTCGCGTTTAAAAACTACGCAGAGGATCGGGATACAAAAAAATAGAATTTCATATTGTGCGAGAGGAGGCTTCTCATAAAATTTCGGGCATCTCACACATTTTTCGTGCACAAAACTATAAGGCACTTGCGTACCGCTGTCATGCCTAAAAACATGTTTTTAGGGATATATATATATATATATATATATATATATATATATATATATACATATGTATAAATATATATTATGTACAGTTTCAGCAGCAAGGTAAGTGAGAGAGCAGAAGGCCCAGCTAGCGAACACAGAGAGAGAGAGAGCCGCGCGTGTGGATGAGTGTGTTGCGAGAGAGAGAGAGTGGGAGAAAGTCCGCGCTGCCCATGCTGCCGCGTTCCGCGCAAAAGACAACTTCGATTCGTTCCGCCAAAGAGTACAGTCGAACGTATCGCTTTCTTGATTGTTTCGGAAACCTTCGTGAATTTTGCGTGCGCGAAACCCGTGAGATTGCTGCTAGCAGGTCGTGTCCTGGTGTGTCGCTGGTGTTATCACTCCGAGAGCAAGTTCACGCCGCGTGACTGTTACGAGCCAAGCAGCTATTGCCTCTCGTCCTCCCGTGGTAGCCAGACATACACCCAAGGCCACGAGGCATCTACTCTGCTGCCCAACGAGGGCCCTGGTCATCCGCTTGCGCCGTTCAAGACAAGTCACGAGGCATTTAAGCGAGACAGCACGGAAGCGAATGTAAGTACCTGCTTGATAGCTGATATCTCTCTCTCTCTCTCTCTCTCTCTCTCTCTCTCTCTCTCTCTCTCTCTGCATTAGGCTTCGCTTTGTCTCTCTCTTGCCTTGCGCTGCAACTGTATTTTTCTGGTTTTACAATACATAAACATAAATCTAAATTCGACCTGCTCTTTGTGATTTTACGCCTAACTCTCTGCCTTTTCCTTGCGTTCACTTCTCTCGAATATACGTTTACTTCGTCCGCGATTAAGCTGGGCAGCATAAACACTCACGACGCCTCCGCGGGCTCACGTGCTCGAGGACGAGCAACACATTATAGCAGATCAGCTGGCGCACAAGTTACGCTAACCTCCACAACGTCGCAAGGCATATCGAGGACAAGTCAAAATATGGATGTGCCTTTCGTCCGCACAGTTTTGCCAAGCGGTGATGTTCAATTCATCCAGGTGGCGGTAGCTACAGAACTGCGAAGAGCTTGGATATCGGAGGCTGAACTGCAGAAAAATCAATTGGAGATGAATAATTACATCTCCAAGCAAGCAAAAGAAGTCCAGACTCTATCATCAAAAATTGTTAACTTAGAGAATATAATACAAGATCTTCAACAACAACTAAAGAATGTAGTCTCTTATGCGCAACAACAAGTAGCTGAAGATGAACTAAGCAATAGAGCAAACCGTAGCGCGAAAAGCATACAATTTCAAGATACGTTTGACTTAAATTATTACGATATCTCGGGTCAAAACAGTAAGCAAAATTGAAACGAAATTAAACCTCTAAACGCACACGCCCCGATATTTCACTCCACAGCTAAGGCTTATTGCTCGAATGCTCCTAGAGCAACACGCGCATTTCTGCCTAGGTTTTCTCCCACAAGAGCTCCGCAGCATCCTAACGTCTGCTTGCCGGCCGCAACCGTCTCTAGTCAGCCCGTACGCTCGAGCTGGGACGGGGGGGGGTTTGGCCTCACCCGAGTAAGAATTCGCTCTCGCAGCTGAATCCTCGTGCGACTTATCCGACTACGGGAGTTACGCCATGCGGCACCTGGTATAATTCGGACACCGTTCGTCCGAGAACCAAGAACCTTGGTAAAACTGTTTGAGAAGGAGGTTAAAATTCTCAGGCGACAAAGGAGTGAGTATCGAGGAATTCGAGGAATTGGAGCAAGTCGAGGAGAATAGATGCTTAGATAATATTCCCGATGAGGAGCTTTTAGACTCCATGGTCCCCATGTTCGAGAAAAATGCACTATTCTGGTATCGTACTTTGAGGCCTTCGTGGCAAACGTGCCAAGATTTCAAGAGAGCTGCTCTCAATAATTATAGCAGGACAAAAAGGAATAAGCGGAGTCTGGTGGTCGAAGCTCATCTACGCACACAAGGAGCAGACAAGCCAGTGAGAGACTATATAGTCTCCCTTCTCACGGTTTTAAGCCAATTCGACCAGCCATGGGATCCGCAGGACCAAGTAAATCTAGTCATCGACAATATGGTCTCGAAACTTAAAAAGAAGATGAAGATTTATCGGGGAAGACTTACCAATACTCAAGAACTTCTCGACAAAGCTCAAGAAGCAGAAGACGACGAAGACGGCCAGTGGAGGCCGCCGCCTCCAGCTGAACATAGCACGCTGCCGGAAACAGCTTATAGACCTGCTAATAAAGCCGCCAAAGCCAGGCCGACTAGCGTTGCCTCCTTGGACGAGAAGTTATCGTCTCTGACACAGAAGGAGATCTGGAGAAGCATTTTGAGAAGTTTTTCCAGAAGAAGACTCAAAAGCTAAGCTCTCCCAGCCGCAACACACCAAGCGCAGGGAAAAATTCTCCACAAAATAAATCTTCTCCGACTGAAGAGGAAACGCCCTTGAAATAAGGAACGGGTGACAGCAACCGAGGGTCAACTCATGGTGGCGGCCGAGGTCGCGGAGGAAAACGTGGTAGAGGTGGCTGGCAGCGGGGAGGTAATCGAACGATCACCCCCAAGTCTGATAACAATAGAGACAAACGGGCAGGACCTGATGGCGATAAAATTCTCTGCTGGAATTGCAGCTGGCCAGGGTACACAAAGTTCTCCTGTCAAGAATGTGCAAAGAAATTGCCAAAAATCGTGAAAGAGAGCGAGTAGACAAGGTCCCTAGCGCTCTACAGGATCCACGGACCTTCAACACTAAAAGCGTGACAGGAGTAGCACAAACACTGCACGGCGCGGCGAGTGACTCACCGCTAGCAATGAGCAGCTCGATCGATGTGGAGGCGTCTTGCGATGGAGGTACTGTAGTCAGCGCTTTGGTAGAGAAGTACCTACGGTGGTGGCTAGCCGTAGAGGTTGGCCAATACAAATTAAGAGGACTCTACGACACTGGAGCCTCACGCACCGTCCTCGGCCCCATAGGTATATCGCTCGCTGCTTCATTAAATATACGCGTACGACCTTATGTGAGCCCCGGGGCTAGAGCAGTCGACGGTCATTATGTTCCCATAGTGGGTAGCGTCAGATGGCCCTTCACTGCAGGGTGGATAACTCATTCAATCGATGTTCTTATTTTGAGCGAAGTCGATACTGAATGCACCTTGGGTGCAGACTTCGTTTGCGCATTTTCGGCGATGCTTGACCGAGTAGCAAATAAGCTACTGCTCCAAGGCACAGATGTTGCGATACCAGCCGTTCTCTCGTCTATGCGTGCTGAGGAGTTTTTATCGCTCGCCTCTTTCGGAATTCAAGCAACTACCAATGAGCAGCGCTTAGAAATCGACGGTCTAATGAAAGAATTGCTACCCGATCCTTCCTGTGAACAGCTAGCCCGCACAGACTGGATTTATCATGATATTGACGTTGGCAGTGCTCGCCCAATTAAACAGCGGTATTACCCTGTTTTAAAAATTTTAGAGGATGAGATGCATGAGCAAGTGTACAAGATGCTCCGTGCCGGAATAATTAGAAGGTCCCAAAGTAATTGGTCCAGTCCAGTGGTTATGGTACGGAAGTCCGACGGTAGCTTTCGCTTCTGCGTGGACTACCGTAAGGTTAATGCTGTCTCAAAAATAGCTGCGTACCCGCTTCCTTATATGGATATGATACTGCGGAAAATACAGCATGCTAGATATATAACGGCGTTAGACTGCTCAGGAGCATTTTTACAAATACCTCTTACCGAGCGATCCATCCCGATCACAGCTTTCACCGTACCTGGACTTGGTTTGTTTGAATTCGTCAGGATGCCATACGACCTCGCAGGAGGGCCGGCTACATTTCAGATGTTGACTGACAGATTGATCACCCCAGAAATGGAGCCACATGCTTTCGCATATTTAGACGACATTATTATGCGACAGATACTTTCGCAGATCACATAAAGTGGATGACTTTGATCCTGAAGCGGATAAATGAAGCTGGTCTGACAATAAATCGCAAAAAGTCTAAAATTTGCATGTCCGAAGTGCGTTATCTCGGCGTGCTGGTGAATCGCGAAGGCTGTCGCCCCGATCCAGAACGAGTTCAACCTATTGTTGAGTACCCGGCTCCCAAGAATTTAAAGCAGCTGCGCAGATTTCTCGGGATGGCCTCGTGATACCGAACATTTTTAGAAGATTTTGCCACACTATGTGAACCGCTCACTACGCTCACCCGTAAGAATGTTAAATACGAATGGAAAGATGAACACTAGGCAGCTTTTTAACAAGTAAAAGCTTTAATTGCGACCGCCCCAGTTTTAGCAAGAGCTGACTTCAGCGCTTCGTTTATCGTCTTATGTGATGCCAGCGATACAGAGCATGGTAGCGTTCTCTTGCAGCGCATTGACGGCGAGGAGCGCATGCTCTGCTTTGCGAGCCGCGTCCTGTCTGCTACGGAGCGAAGGCTATCGGTAACAGAGCGGGAATGCATCAGCGTAAACTGGTCTATTGAAAAATTCAGACCTTACAACGAAGGCTACCACTTCACAGTAGTGACAGATCACCATAGCCTAATTTGGCTACAAAACTTAAAGCATCCAAATGGAAAATTAGGTCGTTGGTCTCTGCGTCTTCAGTCGTATTACTTCGGTATTGTGCATCGTAAAGGGAAGGACAATGTTGTTCCCGTCGCACTTTCTCGCATGTACGAGACCGACGAGGACGAAACAGCTGCAATAGCATATCTCTCCCTGGACGAGTCTATCAAGGACTCTTGCTACTTGAAAAAGGCGAAGCAAGTCGTCGAAGACCCTACGGTACATCCCTTTTGGAAGTTTACCGGCGGACGGCTTTACCATAACCGCCCTGATCCGACAGTAGATGACTTACCGGGACAAGATGAGGATGCTTGGAAGCTTGTAGTACCTTGCGAACAGCGTGAGAAGATTCTCGCGGAGTGCCACGAGGAGCCTGTCTGCGGACATCTCGGAAGATTCAAGACCCACCAGAGAGCTGCGCTCAGGTACTACTGGCCAAATTTGTACAAAGACACAGCTCATTTCCTACGAAATTGCCAAATTTGCCAGCAAGTCAAGATTGAGCAACTTGCACCCGCAGGACTCATGGGCAAACACATGGTAACACGCCCTTGGGAGATAGTCGCAGGCGACACTATGGGACCTTTCCCAAGGTCCACCCAAGGTCATGAATACCTATTAATTTTCATCGATCTATTTACGAGATGGATCGAATGTATTCCTATTAGAAAGGCGAATGCAAAAACCATCAAGCGAAAACTGAATCTGCGGATTTTCTTAAGATTCGGAATTCCTGACCAATTCTTATCTGATAATTGCACTCCCTTCAAGAACAAGCTAGTCGACAGCTTCTTAGAAGCACATGGAGTTTATCACAGCACGTGCGCTCCTTACTCACCGAAATCAAACCCGACCGAGCAAGTAAATCGTACAATAAAAATCATTATCGCTGCATTCATTGAAACTAAGCACACTACTTGGGACGAGCACATACCGGAGTTCGCGTTCGCGTACAATACCGCTATTCACGAAGCGACTCGCTTAAGTCCAGCCTTCCTCAATTACGGAAGAAATCCCGAGCCTCCGCGCACGACGCAAAGGGAAATAGAGCAGGCCACTAGGCAAAGCTTAGAAGCAGCACGTGATAATTGGCAGGCTCGCATGGACAGAATAGATGATTTTCGGGCTAATGCCCTTGACAATTCAATAGCCGCCCAAGAACGGCAGGAAAAGTACTATAACGCGAAACACCGTGACATAGAATATAAAGTCGGCGAAAAGGTATGGGCGAGAAATCGCATTCTTTCCTCTGCTGCTCAAGCCATCGCTGCAAAGCTCAGCCCTAAGTACGCAGGTCCCTTTATCGTTACGGATCGCATCGAGATGAACTCCTACAAGCTTCAGACAGAGCAGGGAGTTGATATAGGCAAGGTAGCAGTGTGTGACTTAAAGCCATGCTACGACAAAGAGCAGTTCCCAGAGAACTCGCCAGTTCCACAAGATTCGGACAGCCCGGTGCCAGAACCGCTGACTTCGCCTAAGAAAGACGAGCATGCGGCTATTTCTCAACCTGCGCCGTCGACAGAAGCGTCTGCGGGCTCTGCGCCTCAAATTCCGACTTCGGCAATACTGAAGCGCAGGGGTAGACCTCGAGGTTCTAAAAAGAAAACGCCCCTGCTGACTGCAACGTCGCCTCTGCACCTGCGTCCTCGAGACAAGCAGGACTAAAAATTCCTTCCTTATTGATGCCACCAATGGCTTGCTTTTACTGCCCTTATAATTTACACCTTTTGCTACTTTACGTCTACGTCCAGGAGACCAGCCATAACCGACTTTATAATCTCTCTCGCAGGATCATGCTACCCGTCAAGAAGCCGGCAACCATCATAGAGGTGCCAGCTGAGCTGCTGCAGCAGATCAAGAAGCTGGTGGCTGGTGGAGAAATGATCCTCGCCCAGATCAGCAAAATCTTGTCCACTCTGGGGGAACTACGTTCGTAGCCGGAACTCCTCCTGTCCCTAGGAGAGATCACTAGATAGTCCACTGGACTCTTGCCAGATAGGCCAGCCCCCGCTCTACCAGCCCCGTCACCTGGCCAAGAAAAGCTTCCTCAGGGTGACGCACCGGAGGTACAGCAAGTACCCGAGGCTAACTCCCAGCGTCCAGAGCCCGAGAAGAAGCCATTGACCACCTGACATCGGTACTCGAGCAGTGGACAGCGCTCGAAGCCAAAGCCCGCGCCTGTCGACGAGTTCGCCAACAGGCCCAACAACAGGAGAAAGCGACATACGAGGAGGTGCTCCACTTCGCGCGCCACCCCGACGCCACGATAAAGGATGGGAATAAATGGGATGTGAGTGGAGTTCTGAAAGATAAGGTTAAGTACGATTGTCTGTGTGAGTATGTTGAACGTGCGTATAGAATGAGAGATTCGGTGAAGGCGAGATTAGATGAAGAAGCTCTGAATGAAGAATACATGAATGAAGACGATATGAATGAAGTGTGAGTGTGTAAAGAATGAATGAATGCATCTGATTGCTGTTAAAGTTGTTTGTTTTGTTATTTATTATCTGTTTGCGTTGCTATGTTATGTTGTTTATTGTTATAGTTGTTATGTATGAAAAGGTGATTGTTGATTTATCGCAGGGGGGTTTTAACCTTTGGGCCTGGCGTGCCCACGAACCCGAGCTGGCCTACCGGTACCGAGGTGGCAAGACCTCTACCTTCCCGCATACCAGAGGCTAAACGGTACCACGGACGGCCGGGAGGCCCGCGGGGGGGACTACGTCCGCCTCGCCCAGGTCACTAGGTTTGGACTCGTGGTGGCAGTAGTTACAGCCCATATCGCTTAGGGCTAGAGGTCGGGGTTGAGTGAAAGGCTCCTTGGGTGCTCTGCACCATCGGAGTCTAGAACTCTACCCTAGCCTCGACGTGTGAGTTGCGGTCTCAACTCGGGGAGCGGCCTGCTTAGCCGTTAGGGATTGGATGGGTCCCGGCCCCCACCGTGGGTTCCCGGCGGTCTTGCCAGCCAAAGGGAGAATCGGTAGTCGCGGTGAAGCTAAGGGCGCGATTTCGGGTAAAATTTCTTGTGCATTCCTCCCTAAATCGCGCCCAAGGTGGAATCGCGACGCGTTGGCCGGGGGGCCGTGTGGGGAGGCTCCTAGCATAGCCCACACGTAAATAAATTGGATTAAATGCCTTTTCCTCGCGTTCACCTCTCTCGAATATACGTTTACTTCATCCGTGATTAAGCTGCGCAGGATAAACACTCACGACGCCTCCGCGGGCTCACGTGCTCGAGGACGAACACGTACAGCATACTGCGCTACGGGCCAGGCTTCGTATAGCCTTTAAGAAGCCTGCAACGAGCTGCTGCTTTTACTCCTCTCGCTATTCGATAGATCAATGAATCCGTCACTGACTCCTTATACACGGGATAACGAACCCCGTTATAAAGCCAAATAATTTAAAATTGAAAAGATTTAAAACATTTTCGAAGTTAATATTGATATTTATAATCTAAATTTTATATTAACATTATATTATTTGGCATAGAAGAAATATTTTAATTTATAAAGATGAAAACGCAAAATAAACTTATGTTTAATTGTTTAATTAGATTATTTATAGTTAGTCTATCTCCTTTGCTTATTTTATAATGTACTATGGTACAAATTGAGCCAGATTCATCATACGAATATCATGTAAACCTTAAGTAATTATTTTTATACATTAATTAGTAAGTAGCAATCAACATAATTCACTTTTTTTTTAATTTTTAGATATGGCTTCACGTTGATGCAGCATACGCTGGTAACTCTTTCATCTGTCCGGAATTAAAGTACCTAATGAAAGGAATCGAATATGCAGATTCATTTAATACGAATCCAAATAAATTTCTTCTGACAAACTTTGATTGCTCTTGTCTTTGGGTGCGTGATAGGTTTAAGCTAACAAGCGCTTTAGTTGTTGATCCACTTTATCTTCAGCATACACACACAGATACGACGATTGACTACAGGTAAACTAATTTTTATTTCATTGTTTCCATTCATAAACATATACGTTCGCAAGATTCAATGGCAAAGAAGATCACTGTGACGGTAGCTCTGTTCTGAACACAAAGCTGCCAACTTCATATTTGCCTGTATTTCTTACACTCAGTATGCGTATTTGAACATCCAAGTGTTTATTTAATGTATTTGCAACAAAAACTTACAAATTTCTTACATATGATAACTCGAGTGAGAACAACTGTGATGCATCCCTAGTGGAAATAATTGGATGTGCCAAAGTGTGCCAAAGTGCAGCAAATTTCCGAATTTGAACACTTTGGCACACTTTGGCACAGTATGGCACACTTTAGCACACTTTGGTACACTTTGGCACACTTTGACACACTATGGCATACCTTGACACATTTTAGCACACTTTGTCACACATGGGTTTTTCGGAAACTAACATTTTTTTTTGACAAAGTATGGTACAGTATAGCACAGTTTGGCACAGGATGGAGCAGCATGGCACACTTAGTAAGCTGAAGGTCTACCACTGAGCCACAAGTACTCGTTACAGTTAATACGAAAATTTAAACTCATGTACTTCAAGCAGCTTTAGATACTCAGTACTTTTACAATATTAATTAACAATTGCCCGTAATTGCCTTAAAGCTGCTGTCCGCCGTAAATGTTGGAAAAACATGCCTCAACAGGGGAATCCGTCGGGAATACAAGTTTTCCAGATTTCGTACAAAAATTTTCTAAGTCCTCAATTTCCGAAAAACCCATGCATGTTAAAATGTGCCAAAGTGTGCCAGAGTGTGCCAAAGTGTAATGAATTTCCGAATTTAAACACTTTGGAACATTATGGCATACCATGGCACACTTTGGCACACAATCCATTTTCACTAGGGATCTTGTAACAATTGTAACATATTTAAGTATTTCTGCTTTTATTGTCTTAAAATTAGGAATAAAAGTTGTATTGTACCATTACACGACGAGTCAAGCAATCGTTACACGTATTTACACTTGATATAAATAGATCACTAGCATGCAGCTATCACGGCGCTGGCATCGCAGCTGAGGGCACCTTATCAAAGTGCCTATACAAACGCAACCTGTTACACGCATCCATAATCATCTGCGTACTCTGGCATCGTGTATAGAAATAGGCTCGCTGGGTACACATTTTACTGGGGAGTGAATCGGCGAGCAGCGACCGTCACGGCGGCGCGACAGACCGATCGTCACGAAAGCAGCGGCCGCCCTCCCCTACCACGCACTCTTTGTCACGCATGTTGGCATGCTCGCACAGCTCCGCTCTTCCCTTACATATTAGCCGCACTTATTTACACACGCTGCAAGCGGCTATTGGGTTTTCTCAAATTTTGGACACGCTAATATAGCGGTACCATTTCATGGAACTCCAATTTTTTTGCGTCAACTAATCGGCGTGACTTTTATAACATGCGCAAAACGTTTACAGGCAAACATTATTGACTTATTGCGGTGAACATTATCACTGTATGACACACCCTGCCGTGAACCTCGATTTATCGCACGCTCATGCTAAAATGCACTCTCTAAATCTCGGATAACGCTCGTTGTGTCATAGAATATTGTATGATACTATTATTCTTATTATATTTTCTTTATTCGTATATACTAAATTTACTAGTTCATCAATGATTACTTCACCTAAGATTTTTTAACTTTCAATCAAAGTTGTGATTAAGTTGGAAAAATAAGAAAATGGCTGCAATTTACGCATCAAATTCACTAAATCAAAATAAATTATAAAAATTTATCAAAAAGTCACAATTAAATGTATTCTTAAAGATTAGTACTTTGCACTTAACAAAGACGCATTTACATTTGCGTCGAAGACTAATTTATTTTAGTTTTGCCTCTAACACTATGGTATATATATATATATTGAACTGTTGCGTCGTAGACTATATAAGTACATTTGCAGTCCCGCTGCAAAGACTAGGAAATTTCTCACTTTGTATATGTTTGATTCTCTGGCTAAACTATTCAAAATTTTCCAAAATTGCACACCATCTATTTAAGTATTTACTTCTATCAGCTGTCTCCGAGACAGCCACATTTTTTTACTTCCTCCTAGAGGAAGCTTTGAAATAGTAAAATTTGGAGTTTCTTCAAAATTTCTAGAATATACTTTTTGGTGTGTTAGAAGTTCAAAACAAGTGTCTTCGTCAAAATCAATAAAATTTGACATGCATATATGTTTTTAGATTCTGAATTCGATAAAAACAATTATTTTTTTATTTTCTCGACTTTATGTTTTATGGCTATTTTTTGATTTTTGAAAAACACTATTTTGCGTTTTTTCAATCATCCTATTGTTACAAACAGTTCAGCAATAATGCATTTAAAAGATAATAAAATAACCTACTTTTTCCTGTTTGGTGCTCAGGTTCGACGACTTTGTTCGGCAGATAAAATGAAAAAGGTGATATTTTTATAAATATTCATATCTATGAAACTAAACTTCATAACCTCGCGAGAAAAATTATGTCGATCAGTCACGTGTCAAACTATATCCCATCTCTTTACAAAAGATTCGAAACAATAACCCGTATCGTCTTTTGTTTTCATGGCATAAGCCATGACGAGTCTCGAACTATCATCAATCAATACAGATATGTATTTATACCCTTTAGGATGAGAAAACGGAATTACCTTTCCCATAACATCCGAATGAATTATCTGTAAAGGTTCTTTCGCTTTAATACGTGTAGTTCGATAGGGTAGTCTATTTAATTTTGAAATTAAACAAACTTCACAGTTTCTAATGCTTTCGTCGAACTTGCATTCTTTCAAATCTTTAATTTAAGGATATTTAGTCTGTAATTTCCCATTCGTGTGTGCCACAGCCTAACTTTGTTACTAATTGAAGCTTAATCAATTAGCACTATATTTCTATCTCTTACTGTGACATCAAAATCCGAGCAGTTTCCTAAGTTTGAATTAATAATTTCTGTCTCTTTTTCTCTTTCGAATTCATTCTCTCTTTCGTCATTGAATTTGCATTTAGAATATCCTGAGTTATTTACTTCGAACTCTATTATCCAAAAAGGTCTTTCATGTATACCAGTCAATAAATATTCGTTCGATTTCGAGTCATAAATGTCAATTCGTACATTGTCCAAATAAACACTCAAGCCTTGATCAACAAATTTTCGTAATGAAATCAAATTTTCGGATAAATTTTCGGCCCATTTAACATTATTTAAATTTAACAGTTTGTTTTTGTTCGTTCTACATACAATATCGCCGACTCACTCCGTTTTCAACATCCCTTCTTTCGAATTATTCACGCATTTAATTTTAAAGATAATGCGTGAATTTGTAAGGTGCTTAGTTGCACCGGAGTCAGCTAAAAATTTTTCTAATACTATTCCTTTCTCGCATGTAACGTTCGTTCTTCCGATATTGTAAATTGACTTGATTTCATTATCTGTATTTATGTCAGAGTACTCACTATTGATATTTAAGACACCTTTGTTTTGCTGTTGATCTTTGTCTTGCTTAGTATTGCCGTTCTGTTGGTTTCCTCCCTGATAATTTCGATTTTGATTTCCCCTTCCTCTCTCATTGTTGAATCGACCTCTTTTAGCATTCGAATCGTTCTAACTTTCATTCGGACGTTTTGTACCACCGCGACAATTATTACCGCCTCTACCACGACTACCTCGATTATTATAATTTTTATTTCCATACCTTTTCTCTTTCGACTTGGACATCCGAAGTGGAGACTGTGCAGCTCTATGCGTCACGAATTGTCTGCATTCGTAGCACATCTTAAGGTTCGTGCCCTGCCTTGGACAATCGCGTCCCAAATGTCCATACTCGTCACAGTTATAGCATTTGGTGACTGCTGTCACCGCACTTCCAGATGCTTGCATGGTTCCAGTCTCGCTTTCGTTCTGTATTATGTAATTATTAAGACTTTCGTAAGATAAAGGTTTATTCTGTTGGTGCATATTTAAGAAATTCATATTCTTAATATCCGGTAAGGCTTTCGAAATAGCATTATAAAACGAATCTCTGACTTTGTCACCAGTCAAGGATTTTACGTCCGACAAACCATTATACATTCTAAGTAATAATATATAAGTCTTTATTTATTATAATTTTTGGAGGTTTTATAGTCGTGATATGAGTGATTTTTAGGGTACCTTTCATTAAATCTTTCATTTCTTTCGAGTCTTTAACTTCCTTCAAGAATACATTCACTTTCGGACCTTTCGAATCAAAGAATCTTTCGTTTTTTGGATATCCAACTTTTGTGATTTCTGTGCTTTGTTCTTCCGGATTTTTTTCCGAAGTGCAATACGGAAGAAACATTTCTTCTTCCGCAGCATAAATTTCGGCCAATTTCCTTTCCAGCAGTTTTTCTTTTCTCAGCCTTTTCTTCAGCCTCAGATTTATCTGCAATTTATTGTACAATTTTATAAGCTTATATACAGAAATTATTGGACGCACCAAAGTAAGTTCATGCATGATTTATTATTGCAGATAAACAGACTCTATATTTATGAGTCAAAATATTGCATTTAAAATCAAAAATGGGAATCGTTCCATAACAACTAATATTTTTATTCTCATGACCGAACACAAGCCAATCAAATAAAAACGAGCAAGTACTATGGTATCCGAACATTGCATTGCTCTCTCAACCGAACACAAGTTAATTGAGCAACAGCGAGTGTATGCTGTCAATTTATAGTATCAAACAAGAGATCATATACCGATTTCCCTTTTAAATCCACTCTCAGTCGTGAACCAGATTTTGATGTCGTCCAGGTGCACCATCACCTTCTCATTGGGAAAGTATTCCCGGAATCCCAAGTTCTCTTTTTGTTTTTTTAAGAATAAGATTAGAGTAGATCGATCTATAATCAGCAAGGTGCAATTAGTTTATCTGGTTTTTCAGAGAACTTTTCTTTACTGAAATTTAGCTGTCATTTTAATTTTCGTTTTAATTAAACTTTCAATTTTAATTTTCATTCCAAGCTAAATTTCATTTTATTTTTTTAAACAATTTTATCAATTTCAATTTAATTATGTATGAGTGTATATATATATATATATATACACACAGATATGTGTCTATATATGTGAGTAGCTGACTCGCAGGACTCGATGTAAATATGCAACTAACGTGTTACGTGACAACTTTCCCGATTCACATTTGATATAATATATAATTTCAAATGTAGTATCGAGAAAGTTCTACACGTATAAAGGTATATCGAGACTCAAGGCCACAAAAGTATCAAGTGGCTAAGAATCTCGCTGACCTAAATAACTTCCCCGCAAATGGTTAGAGGCGCACGTGCAGAACTATGTTGCAGTTTCGGCAAACAACTATAGTTGCCAGGCTCCGTAAGGTCTAATGAGTGCAACAAGCGTCGACACTGTAACGCGGCTAAGGGGAAGTAAGCTAGCGACGGAGTGGGAGGTCCGGAACCTCTTCCGAGCGCTCTCGAACCACGCTGCTCTCTCACTCCGTGATCGGGCACAGAAGCCGGCGGACCAATAGACTTTCGAAGTTATACTCAGATTTTTATTCAAAGATTTAGATTTGTTTTAGTTAGTTCCTAATTCACAGACTCGAATTAATTACTCAGAGATAATAGTGTTCATTATTTAAATTTCAAAAGAGAATTTTCTTTAAAAATTGTAAAGAGTTTCATAAAAGGGAAATGCAGATATAATTAGACCACATAGTTTGTTCAACATACATATATTACATTCAAAGTCACTCATTCCTAAAAATCCCAATATATCAAAAGGAGGTAAGGTCTAGAAAAAAGAGTTTTCTATTCAATCGTTCAAACAGAAAAATCGCAAGGTAAGATTCATAAATATTAATTTGGACCACTACCAAAAGAAAAGAAAAGACATTTGCAGGAAGGCATCGGATCCTGACCAGATTATACTCTGGACGCCTGTAGAGTGTGTCAGATAGTCAAACTCACACAAAAAGGGAAAACTCTTCAAGTTTCCACCTAACATACTGATATTATAGGCACATGTACTCGCGAACCAAGTACAAGTATACATGTACACATGCGTTCAGCGCGCTTGCCTTCCTTCCGATGGCTTTACTTCGAGCTAAGCGAGCATAGCTTCCCGCTCTGCGGCGATCCACCTATACTCGCAACGCGCCCATATACCTATAGCGCGCGCGGCTTCTCGCGTCGGCCCGATTGATATTTCGTATATATATATATATATATATATATGGGTGGTTCTCTGTGAAATCGAAGATGAAAAATTTCGATTTGGTCCAAACTGTATATATATGTTCTGCAAGTTGTGACTGACTCCCAAAAAATATTTCAACCTGATTCCTTCACTTGGCTTTGAGTTATAGCTGGTTAAAGTTGGAGTTTTCAGCAATTTTTGCATTTTTTGCATCTTTTCAATGACTTCTAGCTCGAAAGGGATGCATTTTTAACTAAAACTGCCCAGATACTTTTTTTTGTGAAATTTTCTGAATTTTTTCAATAAAAGTACTTTTAAAGTCATGTATATATGTTTAGGCTATCTTATTTGCATTTTAAAACCTTAATATGTGAAAATCTGAGAGTTCGATCCGGACTCCGACAATCTCAATTCACCAAAAAGATGCCTTTTTATAGTAAAAAGTAGCTGTAAAGTTTCAGAATGGGTCTGACCTTCTACTAGAAGTTGTCTAGAAGACAAACATGATATAATGGCTAATATGTGGTTTTTATGCAAATTTGACACTTATAACCTAGTACAATTTATGTCTATCGATAGCAACAAAGTTACGCAGCTAGCTTTAAGTACAAGTAGAAGACCTGTATACAACATGTAGTTCACCACTATCGGAGCTGGGCTTAGCTCGTAGCAACATATCATGATATAGTTTTCATTAAACAGTAATGGAAATTAATATTTAACTTTTATACCTACGCCTGTAATATTGGATTTCTTTATACAATCACTATCAAAATAGTCATAAAGATTGCTGCTGGAACTAGAAAAGTATCTACGTAATTCTCAAAATGGTAGGGGACACGCGTAGGCCTCGAAAAATAAGAAATATCAATCAATAAATTGAAGTTACACGCATAATCTGGTATTGACATTGAAAAATTTGGGTCATTGTATGTTTATAACCTCTGAATACTGTCTTGCAGTTATCACACATAATCCGTAGTATCATTAATAATTTTGTCTCTGATTGTTTTTTTAAATGTACAATAGAAGTTTTTTGTGCTGCAATACCAGGTTATGCGTATAAGCATGTTTAATTTATTGATTGATATTTCTTATTTTTTGAGGCCTACGCATGTCC
>QLSS01000866.1:0-25695 GCA_024372645.1 Trichomalopsis sarcophagae | reverse complement strand
TATATATATATATATATATATATATATATATATATATATATATATATTCAGTATAGAGAGATTTCCTATTATTTTCTTAGAGTCTTGAAATAAAATATAAAATGTAAAGCTCTACTTGAGGCGATTGGTAGAGCCTCGAGATATGCTTGTATTGTTACTGATATCCCTGCCTCTTCCCCTTTGTTGCATTAGTTTCCCTCAGCTTCCTTTTGTTCCGTCAATGATATCGTGCAGAGAATAATCGAGGGACCCAAGTATAAAGATTCCTTATTTTACATGTACGCTTTTTCTTTTGAACATCGTAGTGGCAGTATTTTGAATAGTAGTAGTCTTCTCCTTTGATGAGTATCTGCTGATTCGGCTAGTGTCCCCTTCTCGACCTTTGCTGCTGTGGCGGTGAGGTGATGGGGTTCTTCTTTTATTCCGCCGTTCGCCTCTCTGGGAATTTGGTTCGTCGCGTTTGCTGCTTGTTTTAAATTATTTTATTCCGTGCTATCTTTCGCGTCTATCGTACTTCTCATTTTTTCGTTTCATAATTCGGTATTATATTCTATGTACTTCATTAACCTCGTGATATTATCCCTATTTTTTACATAGCGAATGACCTTTTTCTATTCTTTTTTTTTATACTATCCTACATGTTTCATTCTTTCGTCTTCGCGATTGTAGCAGTTCAACGTTACGTAGTTAAAAGAAATCGTTATCGACTCGCGGTTAAATAATTGTATCGTAATATCGTTCGTAATATTTTGTATGCATTCGCGTTTTTCGTTCCCGATATTCGTCGCGCGCTTCACCGTCTGCCGTCGCATCTTGCCTTTCGGACTAACTTGTGTGTATAAATTGACCCTGATCGCTCCTCTCTACCTCACTGCTAGCTGAATTGCTGTCCGTCTGTTTTGTTGCTCCATCTCCTCGTGAATTTATTGGTAAGTGTTCGTTATTAAATGCTCTTCGTCGTCATATTTTCATGGAAGCTGCGTTCTTCCCTTACATATTTCTCTGGTGTTTGAAAAGAGAAAGAAAGATGGCTTCTTCTGGCTCGTGTGGATCTAGATCCGGACCTCGTGCCTTTAGGCGCTCTTACCCTAGGCGGCCTTTCCCGGCCGGTGAGGTACGAGCGTCTTCGCCTCTTCGTCCGACTCGTATGAGAGTTGTTGTGGATCGTATTTTGGCTCGACATGCTGTTTCTTCGGTCTGTTCGAGAGTATCTTCAATATTCGGCGTCGATGAACCTTGTCAGGGGTTATAATTCAACCGTGGATCCACCAGAGGGCGGCGTTTAGCGCGCCTTCAATCTGGTCGTGGCCGAGGTGCCATTGGAGGGGCACCTGCTGTGCGTGACACCTCTTCTGCTTCAAGTCGAGCGGTTGGCCGTGGTTGCCGTCGGCCCTCGGGATTTGCCTCTTGTTGGAGTTTTAGTTAAAACTTAGTTTTAGTATTTTGAAATATTCAGTTCTTGTTTTATTGTAGCTCGGAAAACCCAAGAACAGAGCCGTGCCGAGTCCGTCGCCGAACTCGGCAGCATCTGCTGATTTTATAGTTATAAGCTTCTCGGAGACGCGGTCTGTTTGTGCCTACGAAAAGTACGTGCGACAAACACAGTAATTAGGAATTAAGAAGGAGCGCGCACTTCGCTGAGTGCGCGCTCTTTATGATAGCCAGGTGAGCGGCGGGGACTATTAAGAAAGGTCCGTCCGCTCACGCTTCGACCGCGTCGTCGCATACTTGGATATTGGCAGCGTCCCTCTTGCGATCAGCCGTAGGACCGCGTCACCGAGGTATTGGAATACCCTCAGCGGAGGATAGCAGTTAGATCTAACCGATTCGAGCAAGCGAGCAGTTGTCCAGTCGAACGCTTCACTGACATCTGACTACGCTGCCATACTTGTATTAATTTCTTGTTCTTTTTGTATTAATAAATATATTTACCGTGAGAAGTTATACCCTACTTGATCATTTAATTTTCAACACCTCTTCATCTGGCACTCGTGTATTTCGGCGTGATCTACCTCCGTAGGCCCATTTCCGTTGTTTTGCCTAGTGCGCAAGTGAGTAGTAATTTTATTTTAACTTGTTATTTCATTAGATGCTCGTTCTTTCCGTTATTCGCCCGTGTGTTGTTTTCTTTCTTTTTTTGTAATATGTTTGTAGTCCTTTCTCCATGTGACACGTGCGTGATATCCTGGGCATAGTCAGATGCCTAGCCGCAGTTCTGCCGAGACAACTTTGCTGAGCTCGAGTCTGTCAGGTCGGGTCGTACAGGACGTATTCCGATTCCCGTATAATCCTTCTGCAGTGTCTTATCCTCCTGCACCATTGCCCCCAATGACGAGTACCTATCCGCCTTCCTTTACGGCTGGGATTAGCGAGGAGCGCTCCGGTACCGAGGTGTCTCATAGACCCGTCGTGTATCCATGCGCTACTACTCGCGATTTGATCGCTTCCTCTGTTTGCAATGGTGGGTCGGATTTGACGCAAGAGAACATATCAGAGTGGGCCGGTTATTGGTACAATAGTGCTCCGGTTTCTGCTCCCGAGGCTGTTCCCGCGCCGATTGTTAGAAGTGATTTCGACGACGGTGCTCCTGCTTATACCGAGTATTTTTTTCCGCGAATTTATCTAGCTCTTATCCTGTAATTCAAGACAGTACTTATAACGTTACGCGTTTGAATTCGGAAAATTACGAGTCGGTGTTTCCATTTGCCGGAGACTTGCTCCCGTCTTTCGGCTCCGTGCCGTTATTTGAGGTCTCCGGCGCGGTACCTTCACGCGTAACTTTATCTCAGGACACTTTACCTCATTTATCACAGCCGGCGCTTAGCGCGCTGTCTGAACGAATTTTGAAAACCAATAAAAAGTTTGTTTTTGTTTTCCCTTAAATGCTGATATAATTCTGCTAGGATTTCTAAGATGACAGACTGTAAATTTGTTTTAGAGTTCTTATATGCATGGATTATAGTACACTTCTTGTTAAATTTACTCAAATTTCTTTCATTTATGTCGTCTTCTATCTTTTTGTTATCCATTCCTTCAAAATTATTTATGCCAACAACCTTTACTTTAGGGTTATCTATTTTTTCTTTTACAATATCACAACTATCCTCAAGTTTTTTCTTTAATATGTTATAAGCCTTGCTTGAACTCTCTTCTGTTCAACAACTTACTATTATTTCATTCTTTTTCCTAGTTACGTTTTTTGCTTGAATGCTCTTTTCCTTGATAAGATAGTGTGCAACTGCTTCATTTATTTTTTCCGTGGAATATTCCTTGTCGTCCTTATTTTTAACTATGATCTTTAAAACTCTTTTTTGCTTATTACTTGGAATGGCATTCAAAATAGCTTCAGCATAAGACTTGTGTCTAGTATTACTTATATCACTTTCCTGTTTATTCAGCAATTCTCTTAATATCTGGTTTTTTTCTTTCAATTCTTTATTTAATATTCTCAATAGTGCATTCTCTCGTTTTATTGGATCAACCATGTTCTCACCATCCTCTTCTTCACTATCTTCATCAGAAATATTTAATTGTTCATTCAAATTCTTTTTACATTCAAGTTTAATCTGTGCAATAATTATTTTTGCCTCATTACTCAGCACATTTGTGTTTACTTTTGAGGTTATGTTCAGGTGCTTATGTTCAGGACACAATCCCAGAACTCCACTAAATCTCACTGTATCGTCTAATCTCACAAAATCACTTGTGTGATACACTTGTTCACAAATTAAGCAAATAACTGTTTTTACTTCTTGTTTTGGATGACATTTATAGTATATTGTCGGCAGCTCGCCCCCCGAGCCTGCGCTCGCCGACGCCATCATGATTTATGAATTTTAATATTATTATTTTGTTTTTATACTTGTATTTGTACCCTCTTCCTGTTCGATTCCCCGTATATATCTTTTAAGCTTATTTATATTTACTATCCGTGTTTTATACCCTTTTTGTATCTTTGCGTTGTGTGTTGAGTAGTTAATAACTATAATTTTGCACGGGACCTTATATTCGGGTTTAAATTGGCCGGCTTTGGGTTCCTTGAGAACATAGACCATTTCTCGGTGTTTTGATTGTATTAAATTCATCGCTGCCATCGACTGGTAACGAGCATCCTGGTAGTTTAAAGAATCTCTGGACTGATTTCTGGCATTTCTGCTATCTTGTCTATTACGATCATTGTTATGATTGCCGTTGTTCTGATCATTGTAACAAGTGTTATTATTGTTGCCTCTACCGTCGTTGAGCCTATTGTCAAATCCTCTGTCGTTTTGACGATTATCAAAATCCCAGTTGTTTTGACAATTTTCAAATCCACGATCATTACGCCTGTTGTCGTATCCCCCATTATTGAGCCGATTATAATTTCGATTGTCGTCTCTATCATTGTTGTACCTATTATTGTTGCTATAATTCCTGTCATTGTCTCGATTATTGTACCCATTATTATTGTTATAGTTTCTATTATCATCTCGATTATTGTACCCGTTATTGCTGTTATAATTTCTATTATCCCCACCGTTACGTTCCCCTGAATACCTGCGCGCGTTGTTCTTTCGATAAGCGCCGTTTTGCTTTCCATTATTTTCTTGGGGAGCGCTATTATTCTGCGTCGCATTATTTGCTTGCGGTGCAGGTATCACGTACGGCATCGGGGCCGGGGTGGGTATGGGGAAGGGGGTATATACTACTGGCTGAGCAGCGGCAACGGGTGCTGACGCTAGCTGTTCAAGTTTTTCTTTACTGAGACGTCCGTTATTTATCGCGACGAGTTATTTATCCGTTATTATTTCCAACGAGAAGCATTCAACGTAGGTGTGACCCGGTAATTTACAATATCGACATTTCTTTTCCTTGCAATCTTTCTCTAAGTGACCCTGTTGCCGACAATGGTTACAAAACCCGTAGTGTACCCAACAGCTTCGCTAGCTATTGGCGTGGCCTCCGGTTCACATGCTGCCTTTGCGATATTCATAAGCTCGGCTGCCCACGACGGAATTTTAGTGCTGTCTTCGCGAATTAGATCCGGTTGCTGACTGTATACGCGGCGAGCTAGTACGGTGTTCGAATGCTATGGCCTCTGTAATAGCTTCTCTGAGACATAGTGGGTTTTTTGAACGAACTTGGTGTTGTAATTCTCCGTTTAGACCGAATAAAAATTGTTCGAGGGCCTCCTTATCGGCGTTATTTTTATAAGTAGCTCTCTCCCAGTTGCGCATGTCACGGCTCGCGTCATAGATGTTTAACAATCGGTTGTGCAATGATTGAAAGCGTAGTCCGTAGTCTCCGGCACTTTCTCCTGCTTATTGGCGAATTGATTTAAGATCAGCTAAAACTTTGTTCGCTCCGCCAACGCCGCTGTACTGCGTAGTTAAATCAGCTAGCAACCGCTGTACGGTGTCGTATTGCGTCAGGCGCGAAGTGTAGCCGTCAGCAGCAGCCGTCCCCGAAACTTCGATGCCAACGAGTTGAGTACCCAGCGTTCGGAGTCCTGCGCGACAAAATAGTGCGAGCATGTCTGGATTTCCGTCGTAATGAGGGAACACCCAGCCCTTGTCTCGAGAGCGGTCTCTATGCTGCTGTACGGTTTGCGTGTGTCGGATAATCGGATCAGAAGTCGGTTTTGAATTTAAATCCTCGTGTACCTTACCCTGCATGTGTTTTTTGAACTGTTCATATTACTCTATAAAATCGGAGTCTCCCGGTTGCGGCGTAGCTTGTCGCTCTGTGTCAAGCTTGTCAAATAAATTACCTATGGAAGGTAGCACCTGATTTTTAGAATCGGGTAATTCGCCTAACAGCGATCGGTTAAGACGTCTATCGGCGGGTAGCTGTTCGGTAAAGGTTAGTCCTCGGTGTTCGGTATAACGTACGTCGTCTGTGTCGTTTCTCGTGTTGATTCAGCTTATTTTGTCGTTTCGAGCTATAACAAAGATTGGCTTTTTGTCATCGATGTCATTTACTGTGTCTAGAGCGACGGAGCTTAGCCCGATACACATGTTTCCGCGAATAGTTGGGTTTCGGTTTGTAATGCAGTCATCTGATTTTTCTTCCTTGATATCGAGCGTGAGTGGGTCGTTTTCGTTAAATATTTTACACTTGGGAATCGTTCCGTTATTATATGTCATATGGAGGTTAGATTGTTACGACGTTTTGTCATTCATTCTCATCAGGAGGTGTTCTTTCGCGACCCTTCGCAATTAATTTATCGGTTGGGATCAACTGTCCTTGCTGTAATATATTGTACGATCCTGTCTGTCTTCTCCGAGTCAAAACTACCTGTCTAGTGCTGGATCGTGGGTGGCGGAATCGAGAGCGAGCGTCCGCATGCACCCCCTTTTATAGACTCCTCGGGTAGTGTGATTCCTACCCGCGCGGTCGTCCGAAATCGTGGAAGGGAGGTTATGCTGAGTCGAAAGAAACGGGCTTCTGGGTGAGTCCGAGCTGTTGCCATGCGCTTATTTGTCGACTTATGCATCGATTGTATTATAACTAGCAACGCTATATACGTGTGAGTATTGACACGTGACAGTCTAATACGTCTTATAATTTTAAGTTTTTTAAATTTGATCTAAAAGAAATTTTCAAAGTAAATGTAAAAAATACTAGTTTTTCCGTAGTATATACGTATAATATAATACTCGACGTATGTATTTTAGTGAATAAATTTGAACGTATTGATTACATTTTTTTGCATTTTTTCAAGATAAATTTCTAATTTCACATCTTATATAAGGCTCCAATCAAAACTTAGGGACATTTATTTGAATTTGAATATTGCACTCCTGCGCGCCACCTGTAGTAAGGTTAGAATCAATGAATACATAAAAATAGCTGATATTTTTCAAAAGTGTCTTAGATCTATTCTAAGTAGTGTTTTTGGGGTTATACCTTATATAGCTTATAACCCTAAAAAGAACAAAAAAGTAAAGTCTAAAAGCAGAGCAGTTAAGTTTTTTAAAAAAGTGTGAAATTTAGTAATTTAAATAATGTGTGTGATCATCGAGATGCCAAGGGAAGGTCTGTAAGTACCCATCTAGACAAGAAGTACTCTCAAGGCGGAGGCAAAAAGAGGCTAAGAAGATTTCTAGGAGTAACAAGTGAGGATGAACCTGCCAACTAGTCAAGACCTTGGAATTCAGCAAAAAAGATACAAATTCCAGCATCGAAAAGAACCTTTAAGGTTAGGAATAGATTGAATGATATCAACATTCTATTTCTTGCGCTCGAGGAACTTTTGATTTGCAACAAATCCAAAGCTTAAGGATTAGGATTCAAGATTGAAGTAGTATACATTAAGTGTGGTCAACTGTCAACTATCAACTTATGCAGAAAAGATGGTGTCAAGAACCATACTTGGGAGAACAACAGAAGAGCAGTGGTTACATTTCATGCTCTTGGACTTGGACAAGCTAGTCTATCAACATTTTGTGGGTTGATGGACTACTTAAAACCCATAGATCAGTCTGCATATGATTCAATTAACGAACAATTTAGTGGAGTGCATTAAAAGTGGCCAAGGACTTCGTGAAAACTGCAGTGATGGAAAAAAAGCCATTACAGAGATTGTAGCTCCCGGGCTAAAAGTTTTATTTGGAGGTTAGACTGGTAATTTTCTATAGTTTTAACTTAAAGATACAACACAATGATCAAAAGAACAGATAAGTATAAAGTGTTATCAATATCAAGGATAAAATAACTTTTTTATTACATTTTTATGAACATTCATTTTTTTTTTGCGAAGTCAAGGTGTATGTGTGTGAAATACAGAAAACTTGGTCCTAAAGGATTTGGTGAGCACTAATTAGAGTTATACTTTCAACAATAATCATGAACTTTCATGTAGATTTTCTCCAAATGTAGTTTTTACTGATTTCAGCTCACTGTCCGTAGGATTCCAAGTGAATGAATGGTTCTTTTAGGAGGATACTTTGTACACCTGTAGTTTTGGTATGAATGCAGGGACTTGGATTTAAATGCTTAGAAAATGTTTTATACACAAAAAGGTGCCAGAATCAGCGAAAAAAATTTAGTTTTTCCATCGCCAAATCATTTCTAACCATTTAGATTAAAATCCCTGCATTCATACCAAAACTACAGGTGTACGAAGTATCCTCCTTGAGTTTGGAACATTCGTTCACTTGGAATCTTACGGACAGTGAAAAAATTTACGAATCCTTGCACCGAGTGCTACAATGGGCCACCAGGAATAATAAAGGTTTTAGTACGGTAAAATTAAATGTATTTATACTAAATATAACTATAAAAAATTGAAATTGAAATTGAAACTTTAATTTTGTGATTTTTATTTAAAATTCTTTTTTTCAGGGTTCAGGGTGTTGTGTCCCCTTAAAGCCTCTGATTTCGAACATGTATGTTTCATCCATTGTAACCTCTTCTAACTTTTTCACTTGCGCCTCTTACATTGTGTAGAAAAAGTTCGAACACATGATCCTCATAAAAATAGCGGAATGGATTGATCACATGTTGGGAAATCGGAATTTAGAAACGAGGAAGGACAGCACTACACTCAAAGGTACGGTGGGGTCTGAATGTCCTCAAGGCATCGTCCGTTCACCACTAATATGGTGCCTGGTGGTGGATGAGCTGCTGACCGAATTAAACAACACAGGCTGCATGTCGATAGGATGCGCGGATGACATTCTAATCATTGCATGTGGCCCTTTTTTTGACCTCCTGATGAGAGTCAACGTTAGTATACAAGTGGTGCTATAAGGCCGGGTTATCTGTCAATCCGGCTATGACGGAGATCATTGTCTGCCTCAGAAGATACGAATGAAAAAAGAAATACAACTCGACCCTTGGGGGGCAGAAACTATCTCTTAAAGTTATAGTCAAATACCTAGGTGTCAGACTCTAAACGAGACAAAGCAAATCTGGAGTCAAATCACCATGTGCGGCAAAACCAAAGTCTACGTGACGACTGATTATGCGAAAACTGGTCCAGAGTAATCCTTGAACTCAAAAGGGCAAAAACCAAGCTGCTTGTGAAGATCCTTACAGGACACAACAGCCTGAATGCTCATAGACATGCAGTGGGACTAAGTAGGGATCCATTCTGTAGATTCTGCTGCATAGAGAAGAAGAACCCCTAGCACCTCCTGTGAAACTGCCTTGCCATAGCGGAAAATAGGTGTCGCCACCAAGGTGTCCCTCTCCTAGAAGCGGAAGAGGTTCGGGCTTAACACTCCCCTAGAATTCTCTCATTCTGAGAGGCGATTGGCGCTTGACATAGCGACCAAACTAACTTAATGGACGCCAAGGGATTACCCATGCGTCTAGTGGTCTAAATAAGACCGACTCCAATACAATAATAATGATATATCATTGTACACAACTTTATCATTAAATATGACATACCCTCAATTGAAAAATCTATTAGATTGTCGTTGCCACAATAGACAGATTGTTAGAGTGTATCCTACCGAAATACCTTTTATTGCGCTCTTAGCAGATTTATTTTTTGGAGTTTGTATTTTGATTTAAGTCTAACATCCTAACCTCTTGAGCTCTTTTATTGTGACTCTTCTCATTTGCATTAAGTTTTTGTAGTGAACTCTGAAAATTAACTTTTTTATGTGGTGTACGATTGTACAGGTGTACTGCAGTCTCTATTGCCAGTACTTACATTGTCGTTTGAATTCCTGATTTAATCATCAGTGCTCTTATTCTTCTCTTATTCTCTGCCTGTTTGTCTGCTTCAAGCTGTAACAAATAGGATTTCATTTCATGTGTTGCCATCTCAGAGCCTGCTTTTCTACCAAGTAGATTTGCTGTAGCTAACTCGGGATGAGCCTCTAAAACTGCATTATAAATGAATACCCTATTTTCGTTATCTCTAATTTGTTCTGCTAAATTGCAAGTTTCAAATTATCTTATGGGATTGTCAAATCTATCACAGAAAATTGTTACTTTCTTATGCTTATTGCTTTCTGATATTGTACAGTTTCTGTCTGATTTGCGTTTCTAGTCTTATGTGACTTAAAGCATAAATGATATTAAAAAGTTCTGGTTGATTTTTTAGGTTGTGTAACTTTGCATTGTTTTAAGATGTGAATATTCAAGCTGGAATTTGTAAAATGTAAGTGTTAAGAAATAGCATTATTGACTAAGGGGTGGGGGGAGGCTATTTCTAACGAAGGTGAGATTTGGCGTCGGAAGCAAGGACTCTGTAGCGGGAGAGAATGGCACTAACGCTCAAAATGAGCAGTTTGTCATTCACTTTAGATGCATAAAAACGGGTCTTTTTCATGCACGTGTTAAGAAAAATAATTTTATCCATTGAATAGAAGAGTGCAAAAACTGTATAAAATCATGTATGGAGTAAAAACAATTTTGATATTAAAGCAATACCTAATGTTAAAGGAAGCTACGAACCTAAGAATTGACAGAAGTTTTCTTATTTAATTTTCTTTATATTTTTTTAATGTTTTTATCCTAGATAATACGGTGCCTAACTAAAAATATTGTATCGAACATATTGTTAATTTTATCTAACACTTTGTACCTTATTGCTATTAATAAATTTATATTAAATTTAACAATTAGCTTTAAATAAATTAAAATGCGTTCGCTAAACTACATCATACCTCACACTCATAAAAAAAATATCATGTGCAACTCATTTCAAACAATGACAAAAAGAGGAATCGGAAAACACTAAGTGCTAAGGACTTGGCAGCGGTTTTTAGCTTGTGACAGAGAAGGCTTTTGCCTGCACAGAATCAATCCTATCTAAGCACTGCCAAGCTTCAAGCTAGTGCGCAAAAGTAGCCTTGGCAACAAAAATGAAGTCAAAAATCAAACCTCGGCTATTTAGTGTTCTCTGCATTGGCAGACCGCACAGAGTGGCTAAATTATTTTCTGCTTAGCTGGGCTAAAATGTGAGTTAAAAGCAGGAGACTGCATGCAATAATAGTAACTCGTGTCTCTTATATGCTGTATGGCTATCCGGCTTATTTTGCGCGTTCATAACATTTATTCAGTTAACTTTACAAGCTTTGTATTCCATTACCCGTCGCTCGGTTTTACAGCACAGTTCAAATTTTCAAACGGAAACTAGCACAACTCACATTTAAAATGTGAGTATTTAACGTTTGTATTAGGTTATTTGGTTGGGTAAGTTCATGAAAACCTTGGATAAAGACAGACAAACCTTGAAGTTTTAACAGATTTCGGATATTTTGGAAGGTTTCTAAGAAAAGTGAATAATTAATATTTTTCAAAGTTTGCAAATGCGCAAATCGTGCTAGTCTTCGCGGGAAATTTTGAGTTTTTATAGTCTAGCGTGCGTCAAATGAGCTACTTATGACGGAAAATTCGATTTCCCTCTGTAAGTTATTGTTCTGACTAATTTTCCACCCATTAACTTAGGACACTTGCAAAGTACATATGGACAAGCAATGCAAATACCGCTAATTTATTCATTTAAGGGGACACAACACTTTTAAATCCCGAAAAAAAAAGAATAAAAAATTAAAGAGTAAAAATGACCAAATTAAAGTAAATTATTAAAATTTTTTTTATTGATCAAATATAAATATCTTTAACTTTACCGTGCTAAAACCTTAATTATCCCTGCTGGCCCATTGTAACACACGGTGTAATGTTTTGTGAATTTTTTCACTGTCCGTAGGATTTGAAGTGAAAGAGTAGTTCTGTGGAGCTGAAATCTTAAGAGAACACTTCGTACACTAGTAATTTTGGTATGAATGCAGAGATTTTTATTTAAATGAGTAGAAAATTTTTGGCATAACTTTAAACATTTAAATTTAAAATCCTTGCATTTGTACTAAAACTACAGGTGTACATAGTATCATCTTAAAATTTTAGTCCAAACAAACCACTCGTTCACTTGGAATCCTGCAGACAGTAAAAAAATTTACAAAATTCTCACTGATTTCCACAATAGGTAAGTAGAGGTAATTCATGGTATAACACAGTAATTTTGAGAGTTTTATTACCAACTTTCACTATAAAAATTTTCAAATCATTAACTTTAATTTTGCAGTTTTCTCTCGTAAATCTTTTTTTCACGGTTTAAAAGTGTTGTGTTCTCTTAAGACTCATCAATTACTATAATGTAGAATCATTAGTTCTTTCATAAAATATTAATCATATAATTAATACAAAATATCATATATCAAGAAAAGTGTTATCACATATTCCTTATTTTTCTTTTTCTGTACTTTTAAAGGATTAAATAATTACTTTTTTCGAATATGTTAATGAAACAGGGTACTATGCTGACCAATTATCTATAGCACAAGAAATACGAGGGAATCTCACCATCAATGTAAAAAATGAATCTCGAGGATTCCATCTAAACAATTTAAGCTATGCTGGTCCTATAGTAATGGGCATTGGAGGTATTCATTTTTCATACAGTAAAACTTTGTTTGATTCTATAAAATTACTAATTGCAACTCTGATATAAATAATCAGATGGATATCCAGCTCGATAATCCACCTAGATATCTTATTGGATCGTGACAAAATCTAAGTGGATTTTCCAGCTGGAAATTTAGCTGAAAATAGTCATAAAAAAAATCGCTAAGACTTGAGCTTGAACCCGGGACATTCTGGTTAATATACTTGCGACTTATTCACTAAGCCAATTCACCATTTACTATATTGCTTCCTCCTAGAGGAAGCTATGTAATAGTAAAATTTTGAGTTTCGTTTAAACTTCTAGAAAATACTTTTTGGTGTGTTAGAAGTTAAAATCAAATGTTTTTAGAAAATGTCCGTATGTATGTGTATTTGTGTACGTATACCGTAATATTTCTGGAACTATTCCGTCAATGTCAATAAAATTTGACATGCATATCTATTTTTGTATTCTGAATTTGCAGAAAATAGTTATTTTTTATTTTCTCAACTACTTTTTTATGGCCGAATTTTGATTTCAGAAAAACACTATTTTGCGTCTTTTTTAATCTTCCCATTGTTACAAACAATTTAGCTATAATGTATTTGAAAGAGAATAAAATTACCTACTATTTCTTGTTTGGTCATCGGATCGGCCGCTTTGTTCGGCAAATAAAATAGAAACGATGTTTTTTTTTAAATTTATATCTCCGAAACTAAACATCATAACCTTACCAAAAAAATCATGTCGATGGGTCACGTGTCAAACTATATCCCATTGAAATTTAAAGTGATTTGAAAACTTATTTTTTCAGTAATGAATCGATAACTGACAAAAATGAGTTTTTTTTGTGCCTCGATTGCGTACGTAAAAAGTCCTTATTGCACTTAAGATTTTAAGAAAAAGTAGATATTTTATGTGTTTTGGCTAAGATTAGTGCACAGCTTTTAAACCTTTATGGTTTTTCAGATATCAAGGTTTACATTTTTTTTTTTAATTTCTTGATTCCTTATATCGCTAAAAGAATGTAGTCAAATGCTTCAGAATTTTATTTGGTGATTTACCATACAAAAATCTATCCGATGTTAAAATTATAAACGATTTCGTCAAGCGGTTTTCAAGTAAATAGCTAAAATGTAAAAACTTTTGCTTCCTCTTATAAGGGTGTCGTTGCACGTCGTTAAAGTCCCTCCCTATGAATTCATGTGATATTGATCTATATATATATATATATATATATATATATGTAGGACCAACTCCAGGAAATTCACTGGAGTGGAGTTTTGGGTTAGAAATCAACACTTGTATGATGTAGTATAAACAACTGTAATATTAACAATATGTACAAATTAGTAAAGGCTAAAAATATAACAGTAAACGTATAAACTTAAGACTAACCTGAATCTATACAATTGCCGAAAGCAAACCTTTTAGTACATCAATTTCAATAACCTCGCTTATGACGATCCTAACGGCTCGGAGTCTTATTACATACTGGATCTCACTTACATATCAACAAGTGACAAAGCCAAGCTTGGTAAACTACAAGCTTACATCCCCCCATTCAATGACAGAAGGTGCAATCCATCGGAGTAAGGAACAAGCTTACTAGCATGAAAAATATTTGATTCATTTTTTCTAAATCTACTATCTAACAAAAACATTACATCAGAAATTTTCTCTTTGATTTTAAAAGGACCTACTCTAATTGGATCTTGTTTATTGAATTGAAGCTAATGAGTTCAAATAAAATGTATAGATTAAAGTTAAAATGGTGGAATGAGTGAGGGAAGGTTGGGTGAATAAATCGATGTACACAAATTTCGCGGGAAAAAGACGACTTGCCTCAGCGTAAAAACTCTCGCGAATAAGAGAGAAAAGCCGGGGCAAGCGAATGATTTATTTTAATCAACAAGAAATTTTACATTGAAAAGAGACTCTAAATTAGATCAAAAAAGAGAGAAAGAAACGCAATTACAATTAACGCAGAACAGGAAAGAGACTAATAAATCAATAATAAAAGAGAGAGATAGAGAAACGCACTTAAATTACGCTATCGCCGTGAGGTACCTTTACGCACGCTGGAGAGCTCTCCTACCTGAATCGCAAACGGGACGTGGACGGCGCGACGTAAAGCCCTGGCCGCACGTGGATGGGATGCACCTTCCTCGGTCGCAGGACGCCTCGACGTCTCGAGGGAACCAATCCTGGACCACGGGCAGACCTTTTCAGCCCTGCCGCGTAGGTAGCGATCGCCGGGTGGAGATCGGCACGTTGAGGAAACTCGCACGTGGCCGAAGTCCCAACACTCGATGAAGACACTCAAACAGCAACGCTCGCCGCGCTACGGCGCGAAATTCAAAACTAAGAAAACGACTCTGCAGAACCCGAACATTTATCTTTATTTAATTTATTAACGCTTTGTACATAAACTAAATCTCCTACCTTATAATCTATCTGTTTTACATTCTTATCATAATATTCTTTATTTTGATTGTGAATTTCTTTTGATTTCCTAAAAGCTATTTTTCTACAGTCTTCCAAATTTGTCAAATTGTTGTCATTTAATTCATCGTGTAAGAATGAGTTGTTTAGTCCTGTCAGCAAATAATTAGGAGTAAATCTAGTTGAACTGTGAATTGTATTGTTATAATCCTTTACACATTCCTCTGCTACCTGGGGCCATGATTTATTTCTATTCTAGTAAATTTTACATCGTATTCTGTTTACCAAAGTCTGATTTGTCATTTCATTATAAATTATATCATCTTTAATAATGAATTTTTCATCAACTTTTAACAATTTTTGATTTTCTTTGATATCGTTTAGTTTCAATAAATTTGAAGTTTTTATCGTAGAATCATTATATGTATCCTCGTGTGATTCCAAAACCGGATTTCTAGACAAACAATCAGCTTCAATATTGTAAAGACCGTATTTAGGATTAAATGCGGGCTGCGCAGTTCGAACAAAGAATTATTTAATTTGAGTAGAAACTAGCCGTCGGCTCGAGAGCCTTATGTTCTGGAAGTAACAAGGGTAGAAATTGTCTAATATCGATAGTTAAAATAATGAAGCTATGCCGCGGACCGTATAGTTAGATATACGCGACTTGTCGTAACCAGCTGTAGTCCCACTGTATATATGCGGACACACAGGGACTGTCGCGTCGCTCGATTTGCTGTGTCGCGCAGTTTGTTGAGCGGACTCGCTGGAGTGCTGCGTCGCGCAATTTGTTGTGTCCCGCAGTTTGCACGAGCGGACTTTGTCGCGGTAGCGCGAGGTGGACGAGTGGACTCTGTCCGCTTGTCCCCGGTTGCCGATATCTAGGCTTAGCGGCGGACACTTCTTGTCCGCTACTTATTTTACTGGGGACGTAGTGTCTCTGGTATTCGATGTTGGTCCGTCTCCCGCGCTTACCTTCCTTGTGTCGCCAATGGATGTAGTTTTTGAAGGGTTAGGGTATTAGTTTATTATATAAATGATTTATAACGCGGGTTTCTCTTGTTATTGTTATTTATTGGACACACCCGAGCACTTCAGACGCAGTTGTTTTACAGATCACTTAGCTTTTTATTTATGTTGTTTTAACTTATTTCGTTGATGTTAATTCATAGTTCTTATCCTTTAATAGTTATGCTAATTAGTTCGCAATAAATGATAGACTTACACTCACAATCGTATCTACCGCACACTGGATGTTAGATAACTCCTTCGAGGCACGGCGGATGTTGACTGGTATTAGAATTACACGATTACTCGTGGCAGATGGAACTAACTCTAATGCAGCTGTGATGTCCCATTAACGCCGGGTTGCAATTCGGCGGTCCTTCAAACTTAGACGTGCTCTACGATCGGTCAACTTGGTACGCGAGGGCCTATCGTTATAGACGAGCGGAATTGACCTGTACTCTACAGTGTATGAGCGGAATTAACCTGTACTCAACGTATGGAGCGGAATTAACCTGTACTCCACACTTACACTGTCTATAACGTTGCTTCTCCAAGGTACGCAAGGCACTGCCGTACTACCGCTTAGTCGTTACTCAAAAGGCACTTCGTGGATCGGCTCCAGGGTTTTTAAAGACTCGGTGCCGATGCAAGCAGTTGTAAAATTTAGATGGTGAAGATAGCTGTAAACCAATCAACATTCGCCACAGGAAGGAAGCTTGTACGCGAGTGCTGCAATCGATCGCGCGCTGGTAGTGCTGACTCGCAGGTCAGTCACCGCACCGGCTTTTGGCGTTCGGTTGCGCAAGGACACGACTGCAGTGTCTTTGTTGGCTACGCACGCATACATACATGACGTCTCGCGTATACACACATGCGCCCGTATGTTGGATATAACATGGCACATTACACCTCCCCCCCCCCCCAGAGTATTGCTGTCCTCGGCAATGGAGCCGGCGCAAATTGACAAAAAAAATGTGCTATGTTATTTAATCCACGACTATTCCGTACAATTTCGTTGTTATTTTTAGAGTATGCGATTTAAGCTATTAAACAAAATCAAGATAACTTAAGCGTTACATTGAAGAGAAAAAGAGAAGGAGAAGAACAAACAAAAAAATGTTTACAATGAAACAGCAAAAAATTCGCTGGACCTTAGTTTCTGATTTCTTGCGATGGTAGTTTTGTTCGGCAGCTTCTGCAGATGTAGGGGATACGTCCCACACATTCTCCATTTGCCCAATTGAGGTGACACGATGAACACAGTAACTAGTCCACCTGATGTTGCTGCGGGCCTTGGTACCAGCACTGTCCTTTACACTCCCCGCAGCAAGTGAACAACGGCGGATGGGGTATCGTTGTGTGCTGCGCTGAGCGTAAATCGTTTTTCTTCTTCGAAGTTTGATTGTTCTTCCTTTTCTGTCTTTCTTCGCGCTTTCTTAGGCGGTCTCTCTCCCTCTTTCTAGCTTTTTTTTCTTCAACAGTCTCATTTATTTTTCTTGACTTGTTTTGCTTAGCGCTCTTTTGACATTCTCTCTTTCTTTTATTATTCTTATGTTCGTCGGGCAACAGTGGTGCTTGGTCGGTCATATTGTTATTTTGCGCTTTGTTTTCAGCTGACTTTTCCCAAAACACTCCCATCCAACATAAGATACTTATTTTTGCTAGACACTCCATAACATCTTTTAGGTTATTGGAGGCTAGTCTCTTACTTGATCTTGTCCTTTTCTTTTCGTCCTCGAGTCTTATTAGTCTCGTAAAACAAGGTTTTATTTTACCGATTTCTTCTGTTGTGATGTCTTTTCTTACATCCTTTATTTTTAACTTTTCTTGATCCGGTTTAGTTTCGGATGTCCCAGCGTGGCTGTGTACAATTGTTTTCGCGGATTTGTCGCAGTTGTTTTGCTTTTCTAACGGTGTGACTTCCAAGCAGTTGACTGTTTTGGCGCGCTCAGCAATATATGGTCGATGCTCTTGCGACTGTGTACGCGGCGTGACGTCAGCGCAGGTGATCGGCTCGCCGGACTCGGTGTTATGTGTCCTCTGCTCGGTGTCTCCCCACTGCCTAGGCGGCGTGACGTCGGCGCAAGCGGTCAGTTCGGCGGACTCGGTAGTGTGTGTCAGCTGCTCTGCGTTTTTACGCTGTACGTGCATCGTGACGTCAGAGCAGGGAGTCGCATCGGCGGACTCGGTAGCATGTGTCCGCTGGTCTGCGACTTTTGACTTCACTGCACTATTACACTTGTACGCTTTTGCGGACTTAATTACACTGTCTCGCAACAGCACTCTCACTGTACATTCCGTTACGTCTTTAATTATCGGCTTTGATTTATTCTTGTTGTTCAACAAATCTGCAACGTTCTTATCTGCCCTTGTTGTTATCATCGAAACTTCTCTGCTGTTTATAGTTTGAAACTCTCGCCAAGCCTCCCAGTACCTATCCTGCGCCTGCTCTGCTAAGTATTGGGCTCTCTCTAGGTGCCCTATGGCCCTTAGCAAAACTTCCTTAGCTAATTGGACTGCTTCCATTGTAATATTATTTGTATCGCTCGTGGACGAATGCACACTGACTATTTCTTTTGTGAAAAAGTCGCAGTGACATTTAATCTAGCTCGTCATTTTTGCTGAGGCCGGCAGTTTGGCGTTCAATGCGCTTTCGGTGTGACCTTGCTGTATTGTATCAGTACATCTGAATTCAACACTTTCTTTTAGTCACTTTGATCTAAACGAGGGCAGCACTTCCCGGTTTACCGACCATGCTGTTTGATAGATTGCCTAGTGTGCATATGGCATATACTGATCTTGATTTGATGGCTGATCTTGAAACGCACGACGCTGTGAATTTATATAATTGGTTCGCGCTCTTGAATATGGTTTTCCGCGTTGAACTTGACTTTACAATATTATATAATTATTTATTACTAATACAATAATACAATAATACTTATTGCTATAATCGTTTTCAATATCCCAAAATTTTAAAAAAAAAAAATTTTTTTTTTTTTTTTTTTTAATTTAATTTAACTTTTTGATTTATATTTTTACATTTTTCCCAATTTCTGCTAAACTAATTTCGAAAAGACGAGAATTATTGGCGTTAATTTATACGCCCCTGAAGGTTTCGCATGTCTTTTGCTGAGTATCGCATTCTGCTATAGCTTTGAGTCGTCTTTTTGATGAAATCGTGGATTTTCGCGGCTCGCGTCAGTCTCGCTCGATTAGTCGCTGTGATAAGGTGAACTTTGTAAATTGTTATTTTGGATTTATCTATTAAAATTTACTCGCGTTAAATACATTCTTAATTTCCCCGTCACACTATGGTTCGAAGCTACAATCGTTTTTACCCTGGAGGACGCTGGGAGCGCGTGAATGTAAGTTTTTCAATTTTTTCATTTTTAACTATTATATCGTGGAACGATAGTGTAACGGTTCACAATTTTTAGTTTACACAATGGGGTATTACGCGAGTGCACCGACGGATGGACTGAGACATGAACGACCGATTACAAGGAGAGCGTGACAGTCCATTTTATGACTGGCACTTAAATCGACTCTTTTTGCATGAAGAGTTACGTTTCACCACGAAGGAGGGTTTTGACGTAGTGATCGAATTGTTCCAAGGCCTTATAATATTTCGTGCTGGAGGTCTAACGGTACTTAGCGGACTGCTGTCTCGACACGAGTCTACACTGTCAAGTTGGATACGGACTCCGGACAACGAGCCTCTAACTTTATTATTGTCTTCTCTAAGTTATATTGTTACGTTCATGTTGCCAAGTTCGTCTACTTATTTGTATAATGCGTAATTTTAATAAATATTTGTATGTTTGATTTTTACTATATATTTACTATATAAAATTTTTCTTTTACGACAAAAAAAAAATTGTATGAATCCGTGAATCCCAAGCTATGTTCGAGGAAGTAGAATGTCCGCGTCCGCAAGACTTTTAAGCGTTTTCGCAAATGATATATAGTCCACGTCCGTCGGGATTGTCTGCAAATATATTTGTCCGCAATTTGTGAATTTTAATTATGTCCGCATCTGTAAATTCTTAATGACCGCGAAAGTTCGATTTCGTCATACATTGACGTGCCCTGGATTGGTAAAGGTCTTATTTGAGCGCTCAATGAGTTGACGCTTGACGCTCGCGTACAGTCCGCAAGATTATAGTTGGCTGACGAAGTTCTTGGCCCTTGGTAAACCGCCAATTCCGTGCAGTCTGGGATCGTCGACGGCGACACTTACGCTACGGTTTCACTTACTGGTGACAGTTGACCATTTATTTGTCGCGGTAAGTTCTCTGCACTACACGCAATGTATCTGGTATCGTAACCCATAAGAGGCACCACTGTAGGTAGCTCTCGTGATTCGTCCTGATATTGTTTTACTTTAAGTTTACTCTTACTCATTATCATTCTTCTACGCTTACAACTGCCGCATGATGACATTGTGCAACAATATTTATAAATACTTATGACAATAATCATTATAATTAGAGGACTAATAGCCGCGGAAGCGATATAAGCAGTATTATGGAGCTTTTCTCGCTTCTGAGTTGCAATCTCCGAAAACTTGTCTTCTAGTTGTTGCAACGTGACCGCGTCCTCACTTTCGGCCCACCGTTGAACTTGCAGCGTTTCCGCAGGCGAGAATTCAGACGTTACTAGATGTTCGTGATCTTGTATGATGTTACTTGTTGAAGAGGGTAGGTTTAAGGTTAGGCCAGGGTTGTACAGGTAAGTCTGGTTCGTTCTTATAATATTTACGCCATACAGAATATTTTGGTTAGTGTACCCGTAACATTGTCCGCGTAATGTAACAATACCTGTCCCTGTTAATATCAGCTCCGCTTTGCGCTCTTCATTGCACATGATCCGCATTTGTACTGGGACCATGACGGAATATAGCCATTCGTCCGTACTGGTTAATTTACTCCAATAAGGGGTAGTCTGTGTTGAGATGCTCAACTTGCAGGTCCGTAACGTAGCCGGGGTTGGTCGGGCTAGTAAGGCGAACTCACACGGGCTGTTCTCATTATCAATATGGAATGGTAATGAGGGTGGACAGATAAATCCGTCCTGATAGTACTTGCAAGTATCGACATACTCCTTGTTTGCTAGCATATATTGTTGCATATCATGGGATACTATTATATATGGATACTGAGGTATTAAAGTCACATAAGACGACGTGTTTGCAACTACCTCTTTAGGAATTGGCAAGGGATGTATTTTATATTGAGAATAGCGGATCTTGTCCGACAGAGGAAACTCTAGTAATACAACTAATTTTCCTCCTGATGTACTTACGCTGGTTTTTGATAGTGCGTGGAGCATGTTCACGGTCACCGTGTTATGCTCCCATGGAAGCATGTGCCCATTTATTGTCCCCAGTATCTCTTGGAGTTGTTCATGAGTGAACAATAAAGGATGCAGGTGACCTTGTGAAGCCGTCTCTATAGTATTCACTAGAGTTTTATAGGAACTTATGGTTTGTTCCAATGATTGTTCGAATTGAATTACCCATCTAGTCAGAGTTTCCGTAATAGAACTGTGCTTAGCGAACATGTCAAATTGTCTGGTCTGATTTACAAGACCCAAAAACTGAAGATGTTGCTCATGTAAACTTTGCTTATCCTTCGCAAGCTCTTCGTGTAAGGACTCGAGATTCGACCGTATTATGTGCGTTTGTTTGGCAGCTAAAGCTGATATGTTAGCTGTCCGATCGTACAACTTATCTATGTGCTGATTTAATTGGTCTCTGTCCCCCGAGTCCATACTACCGAAGAGTTGACGGCTTGCCCAACCAACGAACTCTAACGGAGCACCGCGCTTGGTCAGGGCATGGGTGTATGGCGTAAATCTCGGAATCTGAGAAACAGTTGACGTTAAAAAAAATACGTTGATATCCAGTTCTAAAGATTTTAACGTTTTTATGTCCTGAGCAATCTTGTGAGTAGGTATACGCTCCTCACACTCATGTTTGTCTAAATTATCCTTGCAAGTGTCCATGGTTTTGTACACTTGTTTCTCCCTCCAGGTTATTGGGTTTTTCCATTTACTAAAGTCGAGAGTAACTGCGATCTTCCATTTTGCTCTCTCTATTTTTACTTCTCCCAAGTACTCATAGTAAATACCTGGGTTTTCTTTCAAGTTTGTGATTTTATAGTAAGGCGCTTCGTCTTGACTGCTTCCGCAGGTTACTGGTAACCGCCACAGCGTTAAAAACAGCATTAAAGAGAGTGTCCTCAACATTTTGCTGCGAACAGACAAAAATAAAAAAATACTGGTTACCAAAACTTAGTTATAAAACTTTTCCAATTTATCTTTATGTTTTACAATTAATTTTCCGTTAGACGACTCTACTATAACGTTATTATTATCCCTGATTTCTCTCACTATAAATTTTCCATTGTAGTATTTATCTAGTTTTCCATATCGTGGTTCTTTTAGAACTCGCACTTCTTCTCCTACTTCAATTTTCAATGGACGTGCTTTCTTATCGTAGTACATTTTGTTTTTATACTTGGAATCTATTAAATTTTTACGAGCTGCCGTTTGCATTTCCCGCAAACAGGTAGTAAGTTCTTGAACGTAGTTGTTATACGTTTCTAATTCAAATTCGTCTGGTAGTCTATTAGGTGTTCTGGCGGGTCGTCCAAACACTAATTCATATGGGGTATAACCCGTCGAAGCATGAACGGAGGTGTTATACTCATGCATGGCAAAGGGAAGGACTTTATCCCAATCGTGTTTACTGGACGCCTTATTCCTAAGGAAATCTGCTAGCACTATATGGCTTCTCTCTAAGGACCCATTGGATTGCGGGTGATACGCTGTTGTCGTATTTAACTTGAATTGGTAAATTTCTGATAACTGTGTAAGTAGTTTGTTTCGGAAGCTCTTACCCCTGTCACTTAAGATGATACGGGGTACCCCATACTGTGCAATTAGATGTCTGCTCAAAGCGTCTGCTATTGTTATCGCTTTAATATTTGGCACAGGTACGGCTATACAGAACTTGGAAAATAGGCATTGCATAGTAAGTATATGCATATTACCTTCTGTAGACTTACATAATGGTCCGACCGCGTCTATAGCCACCTTGTGGAATACTTCGCTAGGTGTGTCCGTTATTACCATAGGCTCACGCGTCTTTATTCGAACCAGTTTTTGCTCCTGGCAGACTTTACACTTGCGGACGTAATCGTGAATGTCCTCCTTCATACCTTTCCAATAGTAGCGTTCACGTATGCGCCGGTAGGTTTTTCCCATACCTCTATGACCTCCAAACAAGCTGTTATGGTAATCCTCTAAAACTGCTAGACGGTATTCAGATGGCAAGGTTCTACAGGTTCCATAACAGATAGTTACGACTAACTTGACGTGTTTAAAAACGTCCGATATTTTCTGTATCAAGGCTCTTCTGGGCAATGTGTCCGTAAGCTCTCCCGTTCTAGCTATTCGGAACGAACTTAATTTCTTTTCTCTAATAAGATCCTTAAGCGTTGCTAGGCATGCGTCTAGATTTTTGGGTCGAACAGCGTCTCCAACCTTCTCTGATATCACTAGGCTGAAAATATATCTTCTTCTATTTATAGTCACTATGACGTCGCCAACCTCTGCTTTGGCCTTTGCTAGATCTTCCGCAAATATAGCTTCTATATCCGACAGCAGTTTGTTAGTACCACTGGACAGAATTAGATCTCTCGAGACAAAGTGGACTATGTTATCCTTCAAGTACATAACACATTCCCTCGTACTCCTTAGTTTTAGCTGTTTCGATTCGTCCAAAGGTTCTTCTATACAAGGTAGAGGTGCTGTTGCTGGGTAACCCAGGGTTCTGTTCCTTGTAGTGGATTTGGTGTTGGAAATTTCGACTAAATTCTTTTCAGTCCGACCTTCGGCTTTATTTATCGTTTGAGCGTTCTCACAATCAATTTCCTCTGGTGTTTGAGGCTTTGTTAAATCTGAGGGTAACGCTTTCGATTTGTAATCTGCGTCCTCATCTTCAGTCTCTTCCTCACTGTCCTCCTGTTCAATAGTAGACAGTTGATGCCAAGTTGGGCCCTCGAATATGTCTTCGTTCCAAGCGGTCGAACACGCCTTTCGCTCTTGCAGAGGTGACTTAGCACGTATGGGATTAGCGTCCCTATCCGCATAATCCAATAGCCATTCTCTCAAGGTGCTACTTGGTACACTTGTATCTTTGTTAGTGCAGGCAAATTCCGGTGGTAGTCCTTCTACCGGACTTGATGACGGCGGCGACAAGGACTTAGCTCTTCGGTCCGGTACACCTTCTGTCACACTCCGGTTCGTCCACTCGTCCTCATCACTACTCCCCTTTCCTTGTGTAAGCGTCTCCGGATGTTGTTCCATGTAATTGTCCCAACACATGGAAGACTTCTGAGTCGCGGTGGTATCGTCAGCAACTCGCCTCTCTGTTCCCGGGGGGTCGTTGCCCGTTTCCTTGGACAGAATGGTATCGTCCTTATCTATAACGGATAACCCATCTAAATCATTATCACTGACTACTAGTCCCGGCGCTGATCTTCTCATAGTGGAGTGCAGTTGGGGACGAAGTATCTCTCCTTCACTACTAGATGAGGAAGAGTCCTTCACTGGAGATTTTAAGATGCTGATAGCTGGATTCAAGTTGGTAATTTGGGGTTTCTTCCTTTTCCGCTCCGGTACACACTCTACGACTTCATCTACTTCACTTTCTCCTACATTTACAGCAGAGTCTTGTTCAGTCTCATCTGTCAAGTTTTCACTCTCTGATATTAATTCATTTCCAATTAAACTGGGAAGAATAGAGCGGTTCCTCAGCGGAATGGGTGGAGCGTCTGTTCTGTCAGTGCTGTTATCTTCTGTCAGGGTGACATCGGTGGACTCAATCTCACTAGCGGACGAATTCTCTGTCGCAGTAGCGACTGGGTCAGAGAAAGCTACCGTTTTCTTCGTCACCTCCTTTCTCTGCCTCAACCTTTTGCCTATGGTGCTAGCATCTAAGTCCGCTTGTCCACCCTCCATACCCTTAGGTACTGCAGGCAAAGCTGCCCTGGAACCCGGCTTCCTTCCAGGTTTCTTTTTGACCACTGATGAGATAGGATCTGATTTCTCGTTACTCCGATTTTGTCTAGCTAAAGAAGTCCTCGTGGGGCGTGGAAGTATAGGCAAAACCCGGACCTCCCCCCCCCCAAGTCTCTACTTGGTTCCTTTTCCTTTACGCTGGCTGATTTTCGATCGTCGCGTTTATCCGCGGGATTTCTGGACAGTGCGTCCGCATTAGTATTCAATCGTCCCGGTTTATACTTAAATGTGTAATAATAGCCCCTTAAACGCTCTCTCCAGCGATTAAGTCTACTTGCAGGATCTTTCAATGTGTTTATCCAAGTTAATGGTTCATGATCACCATAAATAGTGAAATGTTTCCCATATAACCAATGTCGGAAATACTCTACAGCGTCGACCACTGCTAGGCACTCTTTTTCTGTCGTTGAGTAGATTTTTTCCGATTTATTTAGCGATTTGGACCGGTAAGCTATAGGTTGGTCGTTTCCCGGCTCCCCTTGACTGAGCACAGCTCCGATTGCTTCGTCACTCGCGTCCGTTGTTAAAATGAACGGTTTGTTAACATCCACACATGCTAACACCGGTGCTTCACAAAGAGCGTTTTTTAGATTCTCAAAGCTTCCTTCTTGCTCAGATGTCCAGTCCCACTTCCTGTTCTTTTGAAGCAGGGAATTTAAGGGTTGAGCTTTCTCTGCAAAGTCTAATATGAACCGTCGGTAGTATCCGGCTAAACCTAAGAATTGTCGGACTTCCGTTTGGTTAGTTGGTTTAGGAAAATTTTT